>JABUQX010038349.1:12500-63099 GCA_015478945.1 Trachelipus rathkii
TATATATATTACTAATATATATAATGATAATACTATTATATTATATAGATATAACTATATAAACTATATATATTATTAATGTCTAGTGAGGTAAGACCTAATTTTATCGCATCTTACACCCTGCGAATTATAACATCTATTCTATAATTTATATAATATAGCTATACTTCATTATAATATATTTAATCATATATGACGATTACTCAATTATATATGTTTACTCATATCTCTATTCGAGACTCTGATTAATATTGATAATAGTTAACTAGTCATAATATCATAACTGATAATATATACTATGAGTATGGATCAATGACGAATCCCGCATCGCATCCGATTATATCCGTGCAAGCTAAATGGACAATCCGCAATTCCAGCATCCTCATACTTAAGCGCGCGAGTGTGCGCAAGTCCGCTCTCACTGAGACTCAGATTTTACACGGCGCATCCGCAACTGCCGCTTTGAAAATGAAGTGATGATTGAGCGGGATGTTTCCTCTCACTAGTTTACGAATTCAAAGGTTGATCGACCATATTAAACAATAAGCATATGCGATTTGGACATCATTTGTATACTCTAGACGGGTGAGTGGACTCTTCGCAATAGATACTTCAGTCTCGGAACTTATATCTCAGCATCTCTCCCATCCATCGGATAGTTAAAACGAGTGAATAATATTCCTATTATAGTATGCACCCCTGGTTTATACAGTCATAAAGTCATAATACGTCTTTATACAGGGCTTTGTAATTAGTAAATCTCATCAAATTAGTAGATACTAGATTGGTATCTGTTGACACACACCATATAGTGAGATAGCCGCATATACTGTATTTAATGCTTCGGTTTTTATGCAATAATTATTTTATATACATATTGCGGCGCTAACATTAAGTTTATTGGATATCGCCTCTAAATTTATATACTACAGCTCATTATTAGATATAACGCTTATGACTGTATATATATAATTTTTACTTGTACTTTATACTCCTCTCATATACGATTTTGGTAGATTTTGATATAGTTAATATATTAATTTATATGACAATATCGATTGATGATTATATAATAATGAATTCATACCCCCGTATATAGATTAGAAATATAACTTGTCTTGAAATATAAGAAATACTAACTGCTGAGCTACAATATACATCTACTTAATATAGTCTTAAATTTATATATAACAATTAATCCTGTGTTTATAATCACTATTATATTCTAAACATATAATACAATTATGTTGATAGAATAATTTTGAGATAAATATATTTATAATGTTGATTTTATCCTTATATAACTAGGTTATACTTTTGTGATGCCGATATATATTAATGTATGTATATATACGTATACATTTTACTATTTTACATGGCCCTACAATGTATCATAGATATATACTTAATATATATCCGTTATACCACTTAGTTATATGTTTATAAAAAATATAAAATAAAGTAATATATAGGCTATATGTATATAATATATATCTATAGGATAGTACTCAAAATAGTAGACATATAAATTATATACGAGTAGTATAATAATACTATAAGTGATTAAATATTATATAATGTCTGTGCTTGTTTACTGTAGTACAAAGTTTATAATGTCAAAAATTTACTGTATAGTTATATATATAATATAATAAAAAATATTATATTATATATATATATATGATATAGACTTGAAAGAATATGACTAGAAGAGTATACGATACTGATACTTATATATATAAATATAATATATTACGACTGATGGGTGAGTATTATATTCCTGATTCAAAGACAAGATACATACTAGTTTGTTGAAATAAACATCATAAATTTATACAAGATAATTAAAAAGGTGGGTTATATTCTATTATAGTTCATGTGTATTAGGTATAACCTAAATAATATTATTAATATAAGTAGGTTTAGATTTCAATGTTTACCATCTTCATTTGTTATATAATTAAGATTATATAATTATGTATAAGAAGTAAGGAGGGATCTATGAAACGACCGACAAATCAAATATTACTCTTTAGTCTAATAGCTGAGAATCAAGATATACTATAATTAATTTCTTTTCTATTAATATTAATCGCTATGCATATATATTTTAGAGTTATAGATAAACACTATTTTGCTAGCACATACTAATAATTTTGTATCAAACTTACAATAGATAAACAATCCAAGCTCGGCATTCCTAATAATCTACTTAAGATCCGCATCCTGCATTTCACGCATCCTATAAATCTCCAGTGCAGAGTTACTCAGGGCGGCGTATAGAAGCGGTTACCGAGCGAGTCCTCCCATCCTATGGTCAAAATACAATCACGTGATTCCCATTCACTATTTGTAATAATTTCTTAAAGTGTTATATAACTATTCACACAAGATATGTATACATATTTTAGTAAAATTTCTACAAATGAAGTTTGCTATAAATATATTATAATATACTACATATATATATCTATTATAATATATATAATATTAATATATTATATATATAATATGAAGTATAATATATATATATTATATATTAATAATAAGAATTATATTATATAATATTAATTAATATATATATATTATCATATATATATAAATCTAGATATAAATATATTATGTCTAATTAAATATATACTATATCAGAGCTTTAGTAGAACGTTGAAATAAGTATATAATATTATAAGGTATATATTAATATATATATTTATTATAATAATAATATATATATAATTATATATTTAATACTATAGTAATCTATAAGGTGACCTGATAGAATTGAGATTTAGAGTCGACATTAACTTATGATTCATATTTTTGCATAAATCCTAATTATATATATTATTATCTCATAAATACTTAACAGTACATATTATAGCCACATCGTAGAGTTAGAGAATTATAAAGCTAGTATTAGTTACGACATTGCTACTGGTTAAGTAACTGTAGCTGGTCCATATTTATAAGATGGAAATGATGTTAAAAAATAACTAAAATAGTCGAATTACATCTTAGATACCAGGAGTGTATGTTATAGTCATTACTTGGATGATAATAATAGAAATAAACAAAACATACTTGAAAATGAATTACATTTTTTTAATCAGGAGACAAATTTATAGATAGGGAATTAATGGTAAAAAAAAAAATTATAATAAAAAAATAAAAAAGAAGTAATTAAAAAAAATATCTTTAATAGTATAATTATATATGATTTAAGAGATAGTAGCCTATTATTTTAAGAGACCTTTTTAATTGAGTTTTATTAACTTTTTGTTAAAATTAAAAGAATATCATTCTAATTAAATTTTAGCTTTTTTTTCTTATTACTAAGTAATATACCCCAATGGGTTTAATATACCCGGCCACATCCGCACTTTGAGGCATTTAGAAAGCCTAGCTTCTCTGGGGGCATCCTTCTGGGTGTATACGCTATTTACCTACGAGGGAATGGAGACTACGCTGTTCGGTTTAGAGTTACTAATTCCTCACCCCCCTTCCGGCGGAGGGTCTCCGGAACCCCCCGCTCTTTGGTTATTTGTTAGTATGTCGACGGGGGTTATTTACCTCCGTTATCCACTACTCCTACCGTAACGGGGGTATTAGGAATAGAGATATACGTCATCTGAACCCTATAGCTTATGAGTTATACCGCGTAGGATCGGCTCAGTAAGCCTTTTTACTACTACAATATTATGCCGTTAGTATAATACACTTTATTAAATGCCATACCATAGACATGCCGAAAGGAGCAAGGATTATTATAAATTTGCCAATTTGAGTATTGTTAAATTAAATATATGGTCCCTGCTGCCTAAAACTTACCAAGGTAAAAGATTCAAAATAAGAAGACGATCGACAATATTTGATATGTTCGTGTATGTTAATGTACATCGTATACTAACTAGTGATGTATATGTCATCAAGTTGTTGAGCGATTTAAGAACTTAGTCATTAAAAAAAGAATGTCTTAGCAAAAGTGGATAATAATAATAACTAAAACAAAATAAAATATTAGTCATCCTTTATACGCTTAAAGTTAATAATTAAAAGAATTAATAGATCCTTAAATTAAGAAGAAAATTCTAGACAGATATTGTTAAAGTGGATATATGAGTGTATATGGACGATAAGAATGTAATAATTTAATATATAACTGGCAGAAGGTAAAGAATAATATGTAAAAAATTGTAGAATAAGAATGATTTTGAGATTAAAAAATTACTTCAAGAATTACATGATGTATTTTTATATATTAATTAATAATTTTAATAAATTTTATTTTAATTATCAAGTTTTTTCAACCTAAAAAAATTTAATAAAACGCAATCTTACGCTTCAGAAATTATTCCAATAATACAAATTGAGATATAATAATTCATTTTTTACACTAGATAATACTTAAATCTAATGTAAGATTATTTGAAAGAAGATATAATGTAGAATTCACTCGCGAATCTTGACATAAATGCTATGTTATCTAGAACATTAGAAAAACCCTCTATATCCACATAATTCATTAATCGGCATCCTTTACACCTCTATATTATTATGATCTATTTAAGTCTGTACTATAGATAACTCGAGATATATTAATGAGATAGTTTAATTTTCTGAAATAAAGTACTGATAGGGCCACTATATTTATGTGAGATAAAAACACTAAATAATATAAACTTATTCATCCTTGAGCCCCAAAATAAATTAATTATAATTTACATGGTCCTTCGCAAATAAATTTTTCTTTATGTAAAATTTTCTTTAAAGGATAATTTATCGAAATTTTAAGTTATATATATTACGTTGATGCTGTTATTTTCAGTAAATTGAATTATTATAGTTTCACCTAGATTGACTCTAGTTCTTGATAGATACAATATGGATGATTTCAGATATTAGCATCTATTATCAAATATATCTTTATATTAATGCATATTTTACTACATAATATCGTAATTTTATTTCTTTTTAAGGGGATTACCTTTTTATTTATATACTTTATTTAGTTATCTATTTTTACAGCTAACATCTAATGTAGTATACTTCAACTCAAGAGCTACGTGTCTATGAAAAATCCACCATGTAATTCTAGCTACATCTTTTGTAGTATGGAATTATGCCAGTTAGAGATACAAAAAGAAAATATTATCGAAACTTTGTGAAGTGCAAGCATATACTGCATACTATTTTGAAAGAATACTCGAGTAGAGTGCAAAATAGGCCGGAGCTCCCAAATGTGCTGGTTATAATAACCTCTTGATCGTGAAAAGTCTACGGTCCTCGAAGATACATGAATCGAATATATACTGCAAGAGTATATCTCCTAAACCTTTGATTTTGACCTTTACATGGGTCATGAACGGACCAAAGAGGATCATACCACCACGTGAGATACTGTGCTTAGTGTGTAGTGTTGGAGTCTCATAGAGAGAAGCGAGTAAATCTAATCTGATAATCAGGCAAGTAACGAATAATCGTAGTGAGTGCCTATATATAAAAAGAGAAAAATACAAAAGGCGAAAAAGTACCACACTAAGACCGAACGAGAAAAAGATCCCCAACCCACACAGTGAACAACACAACTCCCTCAGAACTAAGTATAGTATGATGAGAAAAATATCACCAAAGATTTAGGGTGCAACACGACTAGTATTACGATAGTTTCGATGTAGAGAAAATGTAAGAAAAGTACTTCTACAACCTACAACAGTATCTCCCAGGGAAGAGATCCAATATTAGACTATCCTAGATACGCGAACGTATAAAAGTGCTCACTACCTAACAGGCCAATTCTGTTGCGTAATCCTTGTGTCTGTAAGGATGAATATATATAAGTGTAGGAACATGAGTCTCCTCGTAGATAAGCACAGAGAAATGATAATAAATAATATATACTATATTTATTTATCTCGGGCATATAATATTATTTGTTTTAGGAGTACTCCTATCCGGGGGATGAAACTAAAAACACTAGGAAACTAAGAAGGCTATTATAGAAAGGGTATGTACTGATTATAGAACACCTGGTGCGACACCTTCTAGCAGGGGCAAAATTGGCGGATCCACTAACAAAACGAGTCCGAGAAGGATTAGGCAGCAGGATTGTTTGAGGGATGGTTGCAAGCCCGATGAAAGCTTGAAGGTGTTTTAATGTGACAATGCAACAGTGATGCATGCTCCGATTCCAAACTGAAGGTCACCGTAAACCAGAGAACGCTGTAAAGAGGCAACATATGAAAACTGTTCTATAAGGAGAACATGATCTTCAAGAAGGCTTTAAGGATATAATGAACACAGTGGCTATCAGCGATTGATTGTGAACATGGTCACTATGACCTATCTGCTTGCGTAGCAAAGCTGGTATATATCAAGCTACCCGTTTGAGTGTTATCTCATGGGCCTGTGTCACGGCTGCACGATCCCTCTCGTTCTAGACAGCAGCGACTAAAACTCAAAGCCCAGGATAACTGAGTATATCCGCTGTGGCTGGCTCTCAAGCAGAGAATGATATCGATCCCCCTCGGTTCAGAAGTCAAGCGGCATATAGACCGCATGGATGTGATTGCTTTCTACTCTAACCCCCTTATGCTTTCACCGGTACAAGTCTCACCTTAGAGACCCCCGATCTTAAGCTACTTCCTGTTCAGTTCGCGGTGTTGAGCGTAAGCCCTATTGAATCGATGCATAACTATTAGCCTACCTCTGTATTGAAAGACACACTTCGAGAGCTTATCTCTCGTGTTGAACCATACGAGTAAAACAATACCAAGTCTATAGACACACAGAGTACATATTTAGTAATCTCCCATTTAATAAGTGGATAAGAAGTTCTAAGTGTGATGGAGTTACACCGTGAGGTTAAACCAACTATTTAATTATAATCTTCTGTACTCGATCATTATATCCTAGTTGAGGCTACTACTTACATATCACCTCACTTCACTCTCACGAAGGCAAATCATGTATCACTAACTATATTTATCTTCTGTGCTCATTTGATACTCAGTTCTTTTTCAATCTTTCTAGATATGGCTTAAAAATAAATGCCTCAGATACAATCGTCGCTTGGTGAGAATCTTCACTTTCTACAAAATCATATTGATCTTCTTCCTGTGGATAACTTGTTTACCGCAGTGTGAATGTAAGTACTTCTCCACAAATCCACTACCAAACATATCTTTGCACTTTTGTTGGGCTCATCCACTTCTCTCTAACCCTCGCTTTTGGTCCACAGTCGCTTAAGTTGCGCTCTCACCGCTCTCTCTTGATGAATGGAGATTGTTCTCTTTTTCTTTGTTTTATTATGACTCATATTTTTACTTATGTTTCTTCTTTTACGATTGGTTCGCAGCACTAAAATTTTGGACGAGCTATTATCCCAGCCCGAAATGACTCATACTCTGCGTCTTTCGCTTGGTGAGCTATGTAATGTTAGCTTTTTGAGATTGGATGAGCATCGTCAAGTGAAGTGATGTGCGTGTACACACACAGAGACGTCTGCATCGTTAGATCCTCTTTGCCAAATCCGTCGATATCTTATAAAACTATTTAACTGGTATCTTACTTTGTATTATACTAATCCAATTAAATAATTGTTATATTTCACACGCGATAGAACATAATTAATAATTAAAATCATCAGTATTACTAACATCGATGAGTGTATTCTTATTGTGCATCCCAGCAGCACTATACCTAATAGGCCACACCAACTTAATAAATCCTATTTCATTATCGGTGTCCATTTCTTTTCTCACTGTACTCGTATGAGAATATTTCGACTACATCGTTTATTACAGTAACCATTTTCAGGTAAGCCCAAGACTTACTGAATATTCACTATCGGTCTCCGAGTATCATTCATATGCAACAACGTGTCAATTGAGTGATCCAGACAATGTGAGTGCCTCTGCCTACTCCTAAACCACTAAATCATGCGCGTTCTCAGTGCATTAAGTAGCTCATCTAAAAAATCTTATTCTTACATTCCACACCATTCAACCCCTATAGGAGTCAATTATTTCTCACCATCGTACCCTCTGAGTATTACCTCATTATACCTAGATTGACATCTCCATGCCTACAATAATACTCGACCTGCAATCTCCAATTTACTTCACTACCTGACTAGTCTATAATCTATTAGCTAATGATTAGCATCTGTTGTTCTCAAAAATAGATCACGACCTCTACACTAAGTTACCTCTCCTACGACGCGTTTAGGTAAATATATTAAAGTGACTTCAGCGGTGGAAACTCTTCAGATATATCTTAATAGTTAATATTACTTGGACGTCATACTTATATCCCCTTCACTGGTGATATCTTATCATGACTTATATAATGATAATATTATATGTATTCTACTGAATATATTAATTGAAGATATAATAGTCCAGAACTATAATGTATTGCTCTCTTGTATTATACTCATTTGCAAAGTTGGAGTATAGGTTATAGAAGCTTTCAGGCCACTGAATATAAATAATGAATATAAAAGTATAATATATATATTTCGTTATAATTATATAATCGATTATGAGCTGAAACTGGTACAAAATAAATAATTATATGGTCACTCAAAGTACTATTAGCTCATATAAATATCTTTCATGATAAATAATACTACTATATATCATTATTTATGTATATATTAGATAATAGCTCTAAATAGATACTTATTTATAAAGTATAGTGAATAGTAAACCTCAAATTCTAATGTAGATTTATAAAATATATATTTATTATATATTACTTATTTATTTTTTTGGTAAATAAAACCTTTTGAGTAAGGAGGTCACCACCTCTAATAAATTTCAGATAATAAATATATATATTGCTAAAAAAAAAAGAAATTTTTTTAGTTTCTGATGAGGCAATGATTATAAATTTATATTATTATTGGGGCTCAAAGGATCAAATGCTTTGAGGATATCTAAAATTAGTAGCCCAAGTTTTAGAAGTCCCACTAATGATAGGTTTGTCAACTATATAGTGACATACTAAAATATATCAGTAAATATTAGGATAAACCTATTAATGATTAAATGTTTATTTCTGAAGAAAAGAATATTTAAAATGATGAAAATATAATTTTTTTTTTTAGTATTTTACTTAAATTCCTAATATTATTATTATTATTTAATTTATTATTTTTAATATCCTTATTATTTATTTGTTTTCACTACTTAGAAATTGTTATAGTATAATTAATTAGCCAATTATTTTAATATTATAGAATTATGTTTATTTAATATTCTTTAATTTAATTATTAATTATTATATAATTATTATATTTTAATATTTATTATATATATGATCTTTATTAATTATTAATATTAATATATTATATATTATTGGAATATTTATTATTAATACTTTATATACTTAATTTATATTATTTGATTTTTAAAAGTTTTTATATAATTGTATAAAAAAAATTAGAAATTTCTAAATTATTTATACTGAAAATAGCATTGAAGATATTCCTAAAATACTTACCCAATTATATATTATTATTATCATATTATTATTTATAAACACTAGAACTTTATTCTGCACTAATATATAGATTAAGTTAGCTATAAAAACATACGTAGATTCCTTGATTTTTTAAATGTTAGATAAGAAAGACTTAATAATATTATGTTATATTATAACCATTGAATGATATCTCATTCGCATTCCCAGTTGGACAGATATAGAAATAAGTCCCAATGAAGGGTGACTAACATATTATTAATAGGTCTATAGTAATTTATTTATGTATTACTTTCACATGTGTATTTAATGAGTATTTGATAATTTATTATATTAGTTAATTCTTAATGTATTCGTTCTCGCTCTGGTAGAAATACCTCTAATCATCAATTTTAGGTTTTAATGCATTTTTTACCTAAGATTTTCTACATCTGATTACATTATAGCCTTTCGCCACTTTTGTAGTATGATGGTTAAAGTAATTATTTATTGATATAAAATAAATAGTAGCAGTTTAAGTTTCTTTAATAATTAATCTCATATAATTTTAGACATATTTTACTTATTGAAACTCGCTCGAAATTTAACTTATTGACCAGAGGAATATAATTTTAGATTTTTAAAATTAACGTTTTTAGTTGTGTGTAATAAAAATTTTACTAACCCTGATTTTTCCCAACGTATTGTTCGGTTTATATTTTTTATTGTACTTGGATTGGTATTGTGATTAGTGTGGTTGCATTGTAATGGCATGTAAGAGGAGCAGGAGTTTATAGTACAGGTATATATATACTACAGCTAGGGTTACTATATATATATCGTACTAATCGTAATTTTATAACTAAACATCAGACTGGTGGTATTGCATCTTAACTACATCTTTACCCATTAGCGAATCTACTGTAGGAATATAAATAAATATACACTACAATCAAGTTGTATATCTATAACTCATTATATAAATATAATAATATATATATATATATAACTACACTATAATAACCTTATATATTAATTGAATTATACTATTATATATACTCATGTGACTGTAAGACCTATAGAGTTTAGGGTGCATAGGTAATCGATCCTTTCCTAATCATCGGATTATATATGGCCTCGAAAACCCATGGTGCGCCGGGAAGGGGTGGCAAAGGTTTAGGGGCCCCCATGGCCCCCCCTGGTGATAATTTTCAAAGCTTTTTGCTACCCGCTGAGTAAAATAAAAATTTCAAAAATAGCTTTGTATGTACCCCTTTATGGGTGCCTTTATTTGTGAAAAAAAAATAAAAATTATATAGTTAAATGAGATGAATCTATATATATTATATATAGAGAGGTTATATAGATAAATATATATATATATAACGTTGATAGTATATATATTAATGCATTTTTATAATTTATATAGTATTAATATATAATTATTTGTATTAAATATTATAATATAATATAGATATATATTAATATATATATATTAATACTATAATTAATCAATCTTAATAATATATATCAAGGAAAACCTTTCGCCGGCCACGAAAAACTGCACAATTCTTGTCAAACATTGCACATGAGCCTACAGCCCTATCTCTCTCTAGCCCCTGCCCGATACTTTCTGGACCCTATCCCCACTATTCCTGGCCCTGCTTACATCGTTAAATTTTAATTAGTTGATTTAGCCAGACTTATATTATATCATTGTAATCCATGGAACGGTACAAACTTGGGATAAAATATTGGCTCATTAAAATAAGTAAGAGCATCTTATATCAGAGCCATAATCCTCAATTTTATATCTAATCTCTCTTGTGTATATTATTGTATATGAAATATGAGAGAGGATCGCATAATATGGAAGAATATTGCGGTACACCCTCATTTAAGCCCCTCAACCTAAATATTGATGGGTAGAACCATGAAATTTCTGATTAATTATTTACAAGTTGTATCAATTGGTTGAATGGATAGGAAAGTGAGCAAACGCGAGCTCTCCGTGTGTTATCTCCTGCGTCTAGAAAAACGTCATTTTTGTGCAACGGGGTTTTGTTTTTGCAGTGGTCTTCCGTGTAGTCAATGGGTTTCGTTAGCGCGGATTTCTTATTCTTTTTTCACAGAACTAATTTTTTGACATTTTAGTATAGCGAAGGACTTTTTAGCGAGAGTTGTATGTCTTGAGAAATGGGAGCGGTGAGGCGGAAACTTGAGGAATATACATAGATGGGTCTAGTACGCACAAAATGCAAATGTTAGTTTTTGATTTTTTGGTATGCAAATTTCAGCAAAAAAAAATAATAATAATAAAAAAAAGTAAGGTTTTTGAACGGGATTCGACATTCATGTGTGGGATGCGGGATTCTTAATAGATTGAGGCCATAGTAGCCACCCGAATTGTTCTAAAAAATCAAAAGCCAGAACTAATATGTGCAAAATGCGAAACGTTAATAGATCCCTATAACTCGTGTTTGAGATAGTATATTTCAAGTTTGAGTAGTTGCCATAATTTTCCAGATAAAAAAAAAAATATGTTAGAGAAATTAAGAAGTTTGATAACGTGAAAATAAAAAATTTATATACAGAGAACGATGGAACGTAGATTTTTAGATCAATTAATTCTGATTCGGCTACTTTGAGATCAGTATTGACTTGAACAGACTAAAGGAAATATAATCTAACTTGATAATAATAATGGACGTTTATTAATCATATAAGTAGTGTATTATAAAATAAAAGTAGAAAAATGGCATCGCAAGGTACTTGCTTTTAACTGGACCATCAACACTAATTTAGTATTGAAAATATAAAGAAATTATTTATGTCCCCTTATTTTAGGTTGAGGGTGAGCTTAAATAAAATGGTGAGGTTTCTCACCAAAATTTCCCTCAATGATGATGAATGCTCCCTAGGAAACTGAAATATTAAATATATATTAATATATTAGTAACTACTTTAGAAATAAAGTTATCTCCTAATTATTTTAATTATTATTATTATTTTATAATAATTATTTTATTTAATTATTTAATTATTTAATTACTATATATTAATAATATAATTAAATTATAATTATAATTATATTTAATTATTTGTTATAAATAAAATAAGGAAAGGGAATTTTCCATATATCTTTCCAATGTTATTATTATTTGTTAATATTTTTCTTATTTTCAGATTATTATTATTTCAATTTATATTATATTTAATTTTTGGGCCATTATTAATAAAAATGATGTTAAAAATGATTGTTTTTAAATTTACTTTGCCTTTAACCATGAATATTTCTGTAACATTTAATATCCTTATAATTATTCATTTAACTTGATCGCTTTAAATAAAACATTTTTTTAAAGAAAGTGTCTTAGATAATTTTTTGCCTTTAACTTTGCTTGCCTCCTTATAATATATTAATATATATATAATAATATTAGTTATATATATTATATTATATATATATAATACATATATATAATATATATATATATTATATATAAATATTAGATATATTATTATAAAATAATATACTATATAGTATATAATATATATATATCTTAATATATATATATATAATATAATATACTATACTATATTTAATATACTATAATGCATAGCATATAAAATTTAAAAAAATAATAAATAATATTAATTTTTATAAAATATTATCACAATGGATAAATTTGTAGTTAAGAGGCCTCCTGAGTGATAATTTAATATAATTATATTAATATTTAATACTCTTTAATCTAAAATCAAAACCACGGGTTAACACATTGGAATGTAATTGGGTACTGGTTGCCATTAATTTAAGTGTTAACACGTACGGCAAATTGAACAGTGCTAAATGTGCATCATCCCGAGTATTTGTTCGAGTCACTAGTAATTATTAATCAATATGAATGAAGCTTCCGCATCTCCCGTAGAACCAACTGTTAATATATAAACTTATATAGGCAGAAATATAATTGTGAAATAAATGTATCTAATATTAAAAATGATATACTGACAATATCTAAATAATATTATTGTATTATATAACACATATAAATACATAGCCAATAATCCAACGAATCACTTAATAACTCTATTTAAGGCAAATGAATTATCACCTCATGAGGCAAATGGGCGTACTTATCTTTACGGATATGGGCTAAATATCCCAACTTACAATTTCTGTATGTATTAGTATATATTATATATATACTATATGGTAGCATTCTAAAAAATAATTTAAAAGTAAGGTATCCACCTTCTGTAATAATAAGTTAATTAGTTCAAGTGTTTGATTTATAGTCCCCTTTTTGGAACGTACCCAAAGGAGGGTATGTATTTTATGGAAGTTATTCATTTATGTGATCAAACCAACTCTTAAAATATATAAAGACTTTTCACTCACATGCATAGAGATACCAAATAATAGGATTTAACACATTGATCTTAGGTAATACGGTCCAATATAGATGCTGCTTAGTAATAGCATGAGTAAGAAATGATAGTTTATAACAAAATCAAAATTTTATTATAATAATACTGGTGTTACCAAAGTTATCTAAGCATTGTGAACAAATTAGTAAATATAAGTCGCACCTAGGACTCGACAGTTATAATATAATTCCTCATCTAAGGATTATATTAATAATATAGTATGTTATAATGCCAAGTATAATTTCTAACTTTGATCTTCTTGTGGATAATCCTCAATATGATATACTTATTACGGGTGTGACGAGGCAGTATAAATACTGCTGAAGATTAACGTAGGCTAACTTTTTCGGATTCCGGGTTAATAATTAACCTAAGACTTATGAAGTCTTAGGAATATGCCTTAGTACCTTATCTAGAGCATTATTACAATCTAAGTGATATGTATAATCTCATAGAGAAATACGACTAATACACTAATAATTAGCAATCCAAGCCGAATGAGACTTTCCAAAAATTAGCCAATTATACAGCTGGGTGAGTATTCCCTCAATTGGATATAACACATTAATTGAGAATAAGAGATATAGTCATGAGAGAATATCTAATTTATTAATCTTTTTTATATGACGGATGAAACAGCAGCAATTACTAATATTCTAAGGGGGTATGTAAGCAGCCTGATCATCATCAATCTTGCCCGTCAATTTTTTCTATAACGAAGAGATTGCTGGCGTTGATATGGCCAAGGAAATGAGCTGTGGCCAGAAGAAGTTAAAATGGAGAGAAGAATGGGTGGTCCCTCCTGGTTTGAAATATTTGGACTACCCGCGGTGATGAAAATGTTAGAGAAAGAGTCTAAGAAATGATATTTAGCTTTAGGAGCCCGAGGGGTCATTTTAATTGACTAGCCGGGAGAATGCTGCTGACGACATTATGCCTAAGAATATGGGTAAACAAGTCGTTTGGGACTTGTGATTTCGCGGATGCGAAATGCTCCATCAACCAGCCTGATGAGATAAGAACTAAAATGGAGTTACAGAGAAAACTATTAATAAGAAAGAATCTAATAAATATCCTCAAGGCCCAAAATTTTTCTATACTGATGCTTATCTCTATTCCGCTGTTATTAGTGTTAATTAGACTTGAATCTTGTTCCCGAATTTTAAATAAAATATATAAATACTATTAGGGACACTAGATGAAAGGTAAAGTAATATAAAGATACTTTTATTATAATACGTGGAATATGAAATCCAAATTGCGTTAGGACTAACTGATTTAATTAGTAATATAAAACCAATGGCATAGATGGACGAAAACTAAATAATGAATGGAGTCCCTCAAAAAATAACAAAAAGTTCTAGCATTCAGAATAACATGATTTTTTTGCTAATATTAACCTCTTCTGCAACACTTACGGTGACAACGATGCTAACAAATTACGAGTGATTTGGTAAACTTTGTATCTATACTAGATTACAGGTAAAGGGTATCACTTAAAAGGCCTACTAAGGAACAGATAGTCTATAGAGTTCTTATTTTTTCAACTTTCTTTTCCGTCAAATTGCATTATTTAAAGGAACTTTCCGTATACCACCACCCTTCACCATTAAGTTGTTGCATTAGTTAATCATGGGGTGCCAAGTATTTCGTTTCTCATTACGTTTTGAGCCTCGTCATGAACATTCGTTCAAACTATGATAGGGTAAATTATTATTCAATCGAAGAGGTTCACTCACAGATTAGAAAAGGGTGTTAGAAGTGTGAGTAATATAATAAACCAACTATTAGAGGACGAAAAAACAAACCTCCAGTCTGCCGTCTGATGTGTTACAAAGATAAAACTTTTTTAGTGCAGAACAGAGTATTTTTGTTCATATATTTTCAGGTCAGCACCTCCTCTCAAATTGGTCCAATACCGGAATGAGATTCTAAGGCATGTCTCATTCAGTAGATGAACTAGCAAGAAGCGACGAACTTATACGAAGAATTAAAGCTTCACAAACCACCAAAAAGACAGTTACACCACATACCTAATTTAAAGTTTCAAAATAAATTATATTCTTATAAAATAAATATGGTCAAAAAAAAAATAAGAAAATATAAAAAAAAGAAATATAGACACGAAAATAAAATGGACCCTATCTCTTCTAATATATTTTAAACCAGAAAAAAAAAATAATAACTTTAAAAAAAAAAATAAAAAATTTGTTACAAAATACCTTGATAAATCTTTTGCATCAATGGCATAAAAATTAGTTTTTTTCTGCCTGGTTATATGGTAAAATATTATCTTCATGAGTATTCATCCTTATTAAATAACTTCAAAACCTTATATATCCCTCTTATACACTCTGAGAAACAATTACATTTCCTCGAATATTCGTCTCTGACGCAAAAGTTTGTTTGCGTAATCTCTACTTAAGATATACTGTTATGGCATATCTTGATGACATAATGAATTATATAAACAATAAAAAAATTCCTGCAAAAAAAAAGGGTTCCTTGTCGTCCAAAACCAGCCCGATCTTATCGCTTTTCGTCTCTATTGCTTGATTTTTCCACCCTCTTCTCTTATATCTACCTTTCACGCTGTATCTGCTGTTAGAGCCTCTTTCACAGCAGTTTTCGATGATTCTCTCGTCTTCGCGCGATAGAGGAAAACACTGTTCGGGTGAACAGAGATCTTCACAAACATAGTTAAAGAGGTGATAATTATCTATTTTTAGGTCCATGATTATAACTAAGACCCATATATAGATATATATAAATAATTACTATTTACATGAAATAATGAAATTTTAAAAGGATATTATCCTTTTGCTGTCTATACGTAATAAAGTTGAAATGCTAATACTGATATGTTCCTTGTGTATCCTTAGGTTAACCCTTAACTAGAATCTGTAAATGACAAAGTTTCCAATAACCGATTTAAAATTAGTGAATTGAACAATTTTCAAAATTAAATATAATAATATTCTTATGCATGGACTTGTATTTTAGTAGGTACCATATCTGATGTTTCGCACTTCTAGCTATATTGTTGTAGTATATATAATATTTATAATTCAAATAATCAGATTTGACCATTATACGTCAAAATATTGATATCTCTTCTACGATTTATAATAAAATTATCTTAAATAACTCTTTTTCACAGAAATATAAGTGCCATAATAATGAATATTTCGAAATTCTTAACTAAGGGGATACACCAAGATATCTAAAGTTTACATTTAACAACTAAAGCGATATAGCAAGCAAATCAGTAATTGATAGTACAAATATAATTATTGGCCTATGATTACGGATAATTAGGATTTCTTAGTATTTTCTATGTAGACATTAACCCAAATTTTTTCTTTTCCATCCATTGCGTGGTATTAGCATACTCAATCTCAAATCCATAAGTCCATAACGACTTATTGATTTAACCTCATATATTTTAAATTGCGTTAAGTGCTTCTCTGAGCAGTCAATTAAATATAAATGTATACTTCTGCCTTAATTTATAAATTATCTTCTAATTTTATTTATATTATATGTTCTTTTCATAACGAGATCATAACAAATAAAAATAATCCTAATAGAATTTTATCTCTGTTCCTATCTTATTATCTTCAACTCTCTCTTTGGGTATACAGTTTCCCAGGACAATCGCGTCTTCTCCCAAATAATAAACGTTAACTGTCATCCACCCCAAGATAATGGTGATCCTTGCGTGTTTATATCCGCTATATAATAAGTTAAATAAGTATTCAACTAGTCAGTATACAATAATATAGTCTATATATACAATCATCCATTTAGGAGTCCGTCCGCTATATCCGTCAAACGATTACCGTTGAGCATCAATTCTTAGGTAATAACCGAGGTTATAGTGTGAGATACTTTAAAGACTGATGGTTTGAGTCTAGAATTCAGCTTCTGTGAGTTAGTGTAAACAATAATAGCTTCATGTATATGGATATGCGAAGCAGCCTGGAGCCGCAGCTGATTTACGGAGCCATGGGACTTCCTAAGGTGGCTGAATTATAATATACTGAGAGTCGTAGGAAAATATGAGAATAATGAGCCCGAGTGAATCTTGCATGACAGCTAGTACGTGCGCAGTTCGAAACAGAGAGCTTAGTTGTTCGGATATGGGAGTGTGGACCAAGCAGAGACTGGATTGCAAAATTTGTAACATATCATTGGAGTCGGAATCAAAGACGTATTACTGATTATGCCCCTAATAGAATGTGAGAGTGGAGAGAATGGTTGTCCGCTATAAGTAGTTTATCTCTTTAATATAGTTGTTCGAGAGAGAGTAAATCCTCGTTTATATAACATCGTGTTTATATATTATAATGAGTTATGTGTGTGATTAAGTATAATTTGCTCCCTAGCACTTACCTGGTCATGCGTAAGACAGTACAGATACTCCGAATTCTGAATATAATGTATTATCCAATATGGGTGTTCACTTGAGCAGTGTGAGTTAGTGAGAGAAGAATCTATTTAATATTTATAGAACTTGTAGGTGTTTATGATGCAATAAAAATGAAGAACCCAATTAATAATACCCTGTGCTAATTGTGAGGACAGGTGCACTAAACGGATAATAACTCAACGGAGCAATGTGTAATATTTGACAGAAGGGTCCCTTGAAATTTTTTTTGAAGGTGCTATGGTAACTAAGCAAGAGCGCGAAATTGTAGAGTATTCGAATTAACTGCAAGATCAGATTAAGAATGGTTTGAAGAGCCCTTGAGCACTGTGTTCCTTTGATATCTGTGGCACTTTGAGAATGAAATGTAATGAATAAAGTCGTTTGCGGTTCGTGGATTTGAAGGTTGTGCATGGTAATGTATGTATATGATATCGAGAAGAGTTTGAATTATGATGTGTGTCCTCGAGTGAGGGAATTCCTACTGTCCGGATCGTGGGAAGTACCTCGCTAAAGAGTGATATACCCAGTGGATTGAAGTACATTTCCCCAACAGAATGTCTAGTATAGTGATCAGAGAAAATGATGAGTATATATGGAGCCCAGAAAAGCCACCCAGAGAGAGGAAGATATGGGTGGGATGTTATGATCGATTAAGACCAAGGGACAGATATGGCGGGGGATATGCTTGTTATCATTCAGGTGGATGCGAATTGTGAATATGGCGTGAGCGCACTCGGCCTGCCGCAGGCGAAATGAATATACCTCCTCTCAGGCGCTTTGAACGATGGCATTTTAATCACTAGTGAGGGTTCCGTCGCCCAACTTATTGTAGTCCTCTAGGGGATGTATTACTTAGAGTCACTATTGAAACGAATGATCTGAACCCACGTGGTCCAAATCATACTTAAATGTACAGAAAGTCGGAAGTCCGTGTGCAGCGTTAGATGCGCGTGATGGCTTTATATTTTCATTATAGTCGACTGGGTTGTAAAATTGTAATTCTCCTTACTATGCATTCACTATATGTCCGCGATATGTGTTATAAACATACACAATAGGTACATCCCCTAACTTCTCAGTTGCGAGTAAAGTGTGATAAAGTGAGAATGATTATGGGGTTGGAGGGTGTAAATTAGCTAGTCTGTAATAATCTTAATATATAATAATATATTATTTAAATATATTTTAAATTAATATTATATATATATAATATAATTATATATATTAATTATAGAATTATACTATATATATACTAATATATATAATATAATATAACTGAGTTTATATATTATAACTATATTAATATTAATATAATATATATAATATAATTAATATATATTAAATATATAATATTAAGTATAAATATAATATGATAAAATATAGTATATATAATATAAGAGTATGAAGTATGGATGAGGCAACAAAGAGCTTTTCTTACTTTAAAAGAGAAGTTATTACTCAAGCGAAAGTTAAATAAATAGGTAATTCCTAAAGTGTAGAAATTACCTTAAGGTAAGACAGAGTAATTTTAATAACATCTTCATAATTGAGTTAAACTCCCAAAAATTTATAAGATATAATAATTATAGAAATTTAAAAACGCTAAATGTAAAAATAAAAAAATAACTTAAGAGAGAGTAAAGGGATCTAAAGTTCATTCTGAATTTATTTTAATATTTATCAAAAATAATATGAATAATAAAACAATAATAATATAATACTATATATATAAAATAAGATATAAAATCAATAAATTAAATTAAATAATATATATAAATATAATAATTTTAATAATTAACCTATAAATATGAATATATATTAAATTAAAATATATATTCATTTGTTTGGATATTTGCCCAATTTTAGTATAAACTTAAGATTTTATTTTCAGATCGTCACTGAAGGGCCAATTACAATATCAACATAATTTTAGAGGGAAATATTTATGGGACCCTATCAAAATATATATTTAGCCGCTCAACCCCTTAGGTAAAAAAGGGAAACATTAAAAAAATTATACTTTTAAATTATATTATCAACAATTATCTTGATGCGTGATAGGTTAAAAAGCCCCCAATGAGACTTGCCACAGATCTTTTTTTTTATAATCTCTCTAGTATGAATCGTGTCGTAAATATTGTCAGTTGGAGAGAGGTTGATCGTTACTGCATTTATCGTATAGGTCATTTTAGTCTCCCGGACAAGAAAGTCTACGTATTTTTTATCAGAAATCTATACCTTATTGTGTTATTGATAATTTTTTCCTAGTATTTCAACTTATCCTTACATATATATTGGGAAATTAACGATTAGTTTGATGTAAAAACTATGAAAATATATCATAGATTGCACGGTCTAAGTTGCAGCCAATACATGACCATATTAAGTTGAATTTGTTTTTCATATTCGTAAGTAGACAACCTTTGTACTCAGCAATGAGTCGATTTCTAAAAACCTAGCAAATTTTTTATGATTAATTATATAATTTTGATTTCTGTAGACAATACAATGTTGGGAAGAATTAACAGCAAATAAAAATAACTTAAACATTAAATATATTTGCAACTAATATATATATTTTGATATATTAGTCGATATATGCAACCCATCTTAATGATATTCATTAGGTATATAAGTATATAAAGTTATTTGTAGTCATTCTCCAATAAAAAAATTTGGATAGGATTATAGTTTGATTAATAAGAGATAGAAAAAATTAGTCATAAAAAACTTTAACTCGTTCGAGAGGGAAAAATAATAAAAATCGTGCGAACCAATGACTATCAGGATACAGAAAAAACAACCTTGAAAAGTGACGTTCTAGAAGGTAAAAAAAATAAAGCTTCCGGTTTTGCATATTTACCCCATCAAAAAATATGTCCCTGAAAATATAAAGAAATTCTTTATTGTCCAATATATTTTTTTATTGACCGTGGGGCTAAATAATGGAGGGGTCCCAAAAATTTCCCCAAATAATATATGGAATACCTTTCATATTAAAAATAAACAAGCAGACAGTGAATAAATTTGGTTGCCCCTTGAAAAGAGCTCGTTTTCTTTTTTAAGGGCCCCAAAAAAAATTTTTATCTAAGGATTTGTAGTCGCTTACCAGTTCATAAGGGGTCTTGGAAATAATATTTTAACTGAAGCAGCCAGAAATTTAGTGCAACGTTGGAGCGGCGCAAGAGTAGGGGAAGGCTAGAGAGAATAGGGCTGTAGGCTAATTTTGAAGGTTTGCGAGAGTTTTGCAGAATTTGCATCTGTGCGCCCGTGGGGAAAGTTCTTGATTATTATTGATTAAATAGTATAATATAATATAGTATATCTTATAATACTTATTATAATAAATATATAATATAATTTACTTATTAATAATACTAATATAATATAATACTAATATTATATAAGTAAGTAATATTATGATTTAGTATACTAATATATAATATAGTATAATAATTATATGTAATAGAGTAGATATTTTATAATCACTAAATAGTATAATATATAATTTTTTATTTTCAGCCAATAAGCAAAAAAGAGCTTTGAATTTATTTGGTTTTCAGCGGAGAACATGATAGGCTTATTGAAAATTCCATGGAGCGGGGTAGGGGCCTATGGTCCCCTACTTGCCCCCCCCCCCTCCCCGGCGCCCCATGGGCTTGAAGCATAGATATATACATAACGAGTGTAAGAGAATAGAGAATTGTCCTAGCCCACTCTTATGGTCTCAGTACGAGGAAGACAAGAAAAGGTTAGTAGGGTTTTAGGCAGGTGGTAGAGGAGGTTGGTTATTCACAGGTAATGCCGAGAAAGTAGATAATGCAAGCCCAACGAGGCAATTGTATAGATAGTAAAAGTTCTGATAAGAGTAAGCCCCCGCCCGCTGAGCCCAAAAATCATGTACCATCTTACATGGGCAACATTAACCCCTAGCAACCATACAAAATCAATAACAACAACGTAGAACTAAAAAATAAAAAATGCGATCTTTTTACCTGAGAAAAGGTGTAAAAATAATATATATTCACATCTGCCGGTAAAACGTATAAATTTTAAAATAAACCGGATAGATAAACTGTTTATAAAGTTAAAATCGTGAATATTCAATACCCAGTAAATTATGTGAGCTATAAGAATAATCGAGAGAATCTAATTAGGTTCAAAAAAGCGGAGCTACACGCTATACATGTTGTTATCATCTATATCAACGAATACACAGAAAGTATATAATAGTATGATGGCAGAAAAATAAATAAAAGTAAGTAAGTAAAAGTTGTATGTCCCAGTCAAACAATAATAATATATATGCGCTGAAATTTCAAAGAGATAAAGATCAAATGGAGGACCGAAAGTGAATAATGAAAAAATCAGAAATCGACTTAAAACCACTTGTGACAATACAAACAAGAGATACAGGACTATATTAGTGTTAACTCGTCCGGGCGTGTCCCTGCTCCCCCTATACCCTTATACTATCATCCTTCATATCATGATACTCCTCTTGTGGTACAAAATAATAGATAGTGACTGAATATATATAGAGTATATATATAAATTATTAAAGAATAGAAATTATATATATATGAAAAAATATTAAGTATAGAGAGAAACTAATAAATAGATCATATATGAAGATAGTAATTGAATATATAATAAATATAAGATATTATTTATATATATATAAACTAATATATAAATTAGGATATATACTATATATAATATACTATTTATTAATAACTATATTATATATCGTATTAAGAAATAATAAGAATCAAAAAGCAAATTATATTCCTTGATATTAAAGCATATTATTAAAAATATTATATATATATGATTATAACTTAATAAATATATATTAAAAATATATATTAATGATATATTTGTAAGAATAAAATATATATAATTTAATAATTATAATAGATATTAATGTTATTATAAATAATTATATATACATTATTAGTTATAATATATTAAAATATAATTATATAATATATATTTAAATAAATTTTATATATAATTTATATAATATTATCTTAAATTATATATATATATATTATGTAATATATTACGTATTAATAATATATATATACATATTAGTATTAGTTAAATATTAATATTAATTAATAATTATAAATATGACTATAATAATATAATTAATATATATAAGTAATATATTATTATAAATTACATAATATTATTATATATAATTATTATATAATATTTATAAAGATAATAATTTATAACATTAATATATATTACTTAGTAATAATATAATTTAATTAATTACGATATAATATTTAATATTAATTATTAATAATTATATTTAATATTAAGATTATATATAATATTAAATGAGAACTCCATTGAGAGAATAATATTAATATAGTAATTAATTAAAATACTAGTAATTTTGTTAATATAAGTCGTTATATATGTATATAATACTAAAGAATTATATAAGTATATAGAATATAGATAGAGAGTGATTATAGATTATTAAAAATATGAGTAATATAAGTAATAGTATATACATATATAATGAAAATAAAATATTTAATATATTAATTTTTCACATGAAAGTCTATATAAAAGGGATGATTTTTTTAATTTTTGAACACTAGTAGGCAGGCAAGAACTTAAATTGTAAAGTGAATGTAAATGGCGTTATAAGAAGGGACCCTGTAAGTATTATATATGATGAATTAAACTAGATCCGTAAAAGTTAATAATGGAAGAGAAGTAAGCACAGTTATAGATGAAAATAAAGTATAAGGTTAGTAAGTAATATATATGCACCCTGTATAAATTAACTTGTGCTATTATTAAAGTACGAACTAAATATGGTTGTTAAGGTCCGGTATATAGTTTTATATTTATAATATGAAGTATGTTAGTAAACACTAGGTTAGGTATATTAAATATAAGGATAAAGGCTACATTTATATAGTAATGCGCAAAAGTAGTTTGTTAAAATCTTTGTGTGGTACGGCTAAGTTTAAACATCCCACCTCACTGCAATAACAAACACTAACTACAGATCCCTATAGAAGGACCTCTACCCCCACGTAAAACGAACCAACATGAATTAAACACTAAAAGAAACCTAACTAATTGCCTGGTGAAATAGTACACTAATGGCAATAAAAATTCCACCTGGCTCTGACGCGTGCGAAGAACAAAACAATAGTTCCCAACCAAATAATTTAAAATATAAAAACACACAATAAAAAAAGAAGTAAAAGTAAATAATGAAAACTATACAAATTTCGATAAAAAAAAACTTTAAAACCATTAAAAACTCGAAAAGAAATTAGTTCGAATAAACGGCGAGAAAAAGGAAATTATCAAAATGTCCAGACCCACCCTTTATGGACCTCGGCTATAAAATTATAAGATAGAGAAAAAATTCTATAAAAAAATATAGAATTAATAAAAAAAGAAGATTAGTTGGGTGAATCACCCGAGTATATAGTTAAATAATGCTATATATTAGAAGTAGCCAAATATTTATAGAGGTATAGAACCACTTTATATTGGTTACTACGTTAATAAAATAATAGACCCTTTCTATTTAAAATTTTGCTTTTTTTTCTTTTTTTCACTAAGAGAAACTTACCCTAAGGAGTATCCGCATAACGATTGGCCAGGAGTTTCGAGGTCTCTCGGGCTTTCCGGAGGGCAACCTACGGGAAGGTTAGGGACTAAATTCCCCCGCGCCGTGCGTAGGGTCTACCGGAACCCTCCGGCTCTTTGGTATATGGTGGTCGCGGGGGGTTCCTCCGCCCCTCCCCACTATCAGGCGGTATGGCAAAAACGTCGCCCCCCGTGTTCCCCGTCGCTCGAAGCCGCCCCAATCACATTGCCGTTAGTTAAATACCTAATTACCAAATAATAATTATATATATTACTAAACTTACCCCTGTTTCTGAAAAGAAAAAAAAGCCAATTATTTGGATTTTATATTTATTTATTTTTTTATCTGAATACATTAATTCCCTAAACCTAAAATTTTTACCTAGGTGCCAAAAAAATATTGTATTCCTTTTCGCTGTTAGCTATTGATAGTTTTTGAGATATGTTTTTGTTTTTTTTTTTTTTTTTTTTTTTTTTTTTTTTTTTTTTTTTTTTATTTATCCAACGTTTCCGCAATTAAAAATTTTGCCACGGCATTCCAAAGGCAATGTATTCCTTTTTCGCTAGTAGCTTATTGTAGTTTTTGAATGATAAATGCAATAGTACTTTTGGCCGACAAAGATTAATCATATTGACCCTATATATATATATTAATACTATATGAATAATATAATATATATTATAATAAATATTATAATATATCATATATATATTATAATTATATATATAATTATATATATGATAATATTTATCATATACATAGTATATTATATTACAACAATATATTATATTAATTAAATTAAAATTTCTATATATCTATAATTACAATATCTAAAATAGTATAGTTTTATTATTTTTTCAGTACATGCATTTTTCTGAAACTTTTTAGTGTTTAGAGCGAACAACTCATTCATCGAAATTCCATTATCTCAAAACATACAATATTACAGGTGAGAAAAAAGAGATACAATGTTGGACATCCTGGCCAAAATTTTTATTTTAAACCGAATAACGTAAAAACACAAAAAAAAAGTAAAAATGCAAAAAACGAATAAAAAAAAAAAAATCAATCTTTAGCAAAAACAGACTTCGGGTGTCCAACAACAACTACATTAAACCGTTGGGAACTATTTTATGGAATCCTTGTAAAATTTTAGTGAGGATAACTCGTAAAAAATAAAATAATTTAATAAACAAATAAATAATTTTATAAAAAAATGTACATTGGCTATTTTTCTTTTTAGGAGCAGGGGACAAAATATATATATACTATATTATATTATTTGTAAAGAGTTATTATCACCACGGCAATGTTAGTGGGAAGGTCGAGCCGCAACAGGCGGAACACAGGGGGGGACGTGTTCCAATTTGACCCCGTAGATGGGGAGAGGCGCGGCAAAGCGGAACACCCCGCGACACCCAAATACCAGAAGCCGCTGCTGGGTACTCGCCGAGACCCTCTCACGGAAGGGGTGGGAAGTTAGTACTACCCGTTATGCCCCGGCAAGCCGAGAGACCCCGCTTTACTCATGCCAATCGGTGCAAGGTTAAATAAGTAATATACCCTTGTGGGGCTGAATGTCTTCTAGTAATGACAACAGAAAGTAATTAAAATAGCTACACCGTAAATTTCATAGGTTAAAAGGCGTATTATATTTGAACGACACGCTACCAGTAAATCAAAAAGGTCTCTAATAATATAGGCTCTCTATCATATTACTATACACTGTAAATATAAACCTTACCAATAATATTTTTTTATTTTTTTTTAATTTTTTATCATTTTACAACTATAACCCGTAAACATTTTTCAATATTCCAAAAAATAGTATTCATTTTCGCATGTTAGCTATTGTAGTTCTTTCGAGAGTATAAACCAAGTATATAGACCAATAAATTAATTATTATCTATTATAGCCATAACTTTCCGTCCCTAAAATTATGTAAGAGGAATCATGACTATTAATACTCAAAGGCAACGGTATGACTATATGTTAACTACACTTTTCCGCATCGTGTGGTCTATATTATATAGTTTTATGAGATATGGTATTGGAATGAAATAATAATTGTCAAGCTCTAAAAACCAATATACACCTGATCCATACATATATTACTTTAGAGGCAGAATAATATTTAATTATTACTAAATAAATAGCCCGATGTTAAAAATATTTTATATATAATATATATAATATAGATAACTAATATTAATGTATAATTACTTAATAAATATATATATATATATTAAAATATATATATATAATTAATAATATGAATAATTAGATTAATTATAATTAATAATATATAGATAATAATTATATATGATATATATCTATATACTATAATATATATAGTTTTAATAATGATTATATAAGTAGAAGATTAATAGTGATATATATATATATATATAAATATATATTTATAAGTGAATATAAGATTAATATTAATATATGGATATAATATCATACTAAATTTTGCTGCAGAAATGTCATCAACCGATGAAAACATGATCATAGACAAAAATATAAAGAAAATATTCTCTTAAATTTAAAAGAGATTAAGTTTATTTAGATATCTACCCTCGTTACAAGATTAATAGGTAAACAATATAATATTTTTAATATTATTAGTATAACCCTAACTGAGATTATCTTCATTCCTTCCTTCAGTATTTTAAATTTAGATTTTATCACTCAAACTTCCATTACTTTCATATCTTCTTAGAGTGGAGGAAAGAACAATAACCGTCATTTTAATCAAAATAACTTAGCATTTAAAATTTTTAATAAAATCAACTAAAAGTTGTATGTGTGTCCGAGTTAAGCAGTGCCTAGGACGACATATGCGACATTCTCTGGTTATTCTACGCCAGTTGGTCTGCGCGAATATTAGTAACAGAAGCACCTACAATACCAATCACTCGTTTGTCTAGGTCGGTGAGTAGAGCACTTAAACCGGTAAGAAAGGGTAGCAAGGTACAGTTCTATGAGTACAGAGACCCTGGTTAGCTGAATGGGAGAATAGACCTAATGAACCGCAGGGACAAGATACGCGACATATATGAAAAATAAAAAAAAATTTTCAATAGCAAACGTAATGTAGGTGGACTGGCTCACAGGAGGTAAGTTGTAGACCTTATAAAGGAAACTTGTTACAGAAGGGTTTGCAACGGCAGTGGTACTTTATCAGAACGTAATCATGTTTCTACCGCGGGCGGCTTTATCTAGAGATTTCGGACGGAAATTGCGCGGCAGTCATGAAGCAGAATAGCATAACACGTTACATATGACACCTATAAATGGGATACAGATGAGATAATTACTAATGTCACTGTCTCAGAGCATAAATCTGCTAGTACTGGTAATTGTAGTTACGTGTCTTACTCGCACACTCCGCATTAGTGATGAAATATATAACTAAATATATGACTAAGTAATACGCTCATGATTATATTAAAATATATATTAAAATATATCATGTATATATTAATATATAATACCTAGCTATTCTAACTTACTGAGTACTCGGTAGTTTTATTACTCAGCAACATTATTTATACTATCGACTACTCTATCCTTAACTTGATTTTATATAACTGAACTTGCTATAGACTCCATTATATTACATTATTTAGCTGGAACTATTTTAATAGGTTAGAATACAAATAACTCCGTACAGTAATAACACGATCTTATAATAACTCCCTGACATAGAATCAATATTTCAAATATCTTAATATTAGCTACTAACAAGCACTTTATTTATTTATAAATAATTACATAATTATTATACTCTGATTCTTATCACGTATTTTTCTAGTTATTTATTACTTAGGATTTCAAATTACTTATTTTAACTAAATCTTATAGTTATCTATTTCGTATAAAATATTACACTATATCCATAATGGTAGGTGGGTCTCTATATTTATATCTAATTATTCCTTCATACTATAATAGTACTTACTATCACTATATTTTTAATGCCTATATAAATACTATTCTACATCTCACGGCTATAATACCTCTAGTTATTTATATATATAGATTTATCATACTATAATTGAATTGTCTATACTCTATACTCTATATATATAATAATATATATTATAACCGCCTAATCGTTAACCGTGGGTATCATTCTTACATAAATAGTTATGGAATAGCTTTCTAGACTGCTATAGATTATGTTTACTGTATAGCTCAAGTCTCATTTCAATTGAGCTTTCTCTAACTGAATACTATCTATATTTAATGTCTACAGTATGATATACGCAACATCAACATTGTGTTATTGGAATCGCTGTGTTCTAGATTACCTAGTACGTATGAAAAAACTGCATATTATAAAAATACATAATTAAATCACAAAAAAATAAAGATGCAATCAAGTACCTCTATATCACTAATGCACTTATATTATAATATATCTACATATCAAATACGCACAACTAGTAAACCAGTCCCGAACATAAGATCATGAAATACATTTTTGGATATCCTTTAGTAAACGGTCAATACATCTCTCACAATACGGAAAAATGTGATATACCAACGAGAAGTGAAAGTACACCAAATGATAATACCTTAAACAAGTACCCTTTAATTGTTATATAAGATGTATTATTACTTAGATTCCGTTAAGCCTCTATTATCAAGTACATAAATAAATGATAAAAAGAATGACGGGCTATGTTGTAGTTCCGTAGGTTGTTTATGCCTCGCAAAAGTAATAAAAGTAAATCTTCCTTCCTATTATTTAAGAATGATTAGACCCCCCATTTTACTTGGTTTCCTCTTCGGTTAGAAATATAACTTGAGAAACAGACTTGCATCGCGATTTTTTTTTTCTTCACTGTCTTTCTTATTTTTGTTTTTATCCCTAACTCCATCCGCATAGAATCATATCCGGCAATACCAAGGGATGAATTATCACCCGCCCGATGCAGGTGC
Source organism: Trachelipus rathkii (assembly GCA_015478945.1). Taxonomy (NCBI): domain Eukaryota; kingdom Metazoa; phylum Arthropoda; class Malacostraca; order Isopoda; family Trachelipodidae; genus Trachelipus; species Trachelipus rathkii. The sequence continues at coordinate 42,417 of JABUQX010038349.1, forward strand.
TCACCAGTTATCCTCCTCCTATAGTCTAAAGGGATCGTCTTTTCTGCCGGCCTTCCGAGCGGTATCTAGGCGGGAAGGTAAAGGATTATTTATTGTTCCCTCCCCCCTACACCAGCAGGCGAGCCGAAGTGTCATACCGGAAATGTACCCTCGCTCCTTTACATTTATTACCGCTCTAATTCTTTTTGATCCTCAGTCACCTTTTTCTACGCGTCGGTCGTACGGGCAATTGGTGCAGGATTTCTCCTCCCCGCTCCAGCCCACTTACTTCCGTCAGCTTGAGCATCGTCCCGGTACCAATTCCACACCCATTGCGTATTACCCTAAATACCATTCTTATTCTTGCTTATCCCACGTCCCACCATATGATTCTAACTACTCTTTTTCGTGTCTTAACGAGAAGCACTCTCAGCTAAAGTTACCAGCCCGAACTCTTCTGTATACCTCTCGAATGGGTGCGCCCTGGTTATATATACATAGAAAAGCATATAATTTGTGTCGCTTAGTATGAGCGTGTTGTCGAGAATTCTGCTAGTGTCCAGTGGCAAATCTCTCAAAAGAATGATTTAAATTCCCTTTTCTCCTGGTTAGCGTATTGTAAGCCCAACAAATGTCAACAGGCATGTGATGTCTCTCAGTGAGTTATTTTGAGATAATAATTTTTTTTATGTTTTATTCTTTTTTTTTTTTGTTGATTATTTATTTTCGTTACTTTGTCTTCTGGACTCAGGTCTTCGGACCCTTCGTTCTAAACTCGATTACCAGTTAGAGGTGGATAACACACAGCTCCAATGTCCACCTAATTCCAATCGTTATAATCCCTTTTTACTTGATCGTCCATAGCTCATTAAATATAGTCATTTTAGTAAAATTATAAATACCTATCTGACCTCACAATATCTTCATATCTATCTCGCTCACCGCTCATTTCTCATCTTCCGTAATCACTTAACATCGACTACAAGAAGCTACTACCTTATTACCTATCATTAATACTCTTATGCTTATAAATAGTGAAGGCTACGATATCTATGAATCTTATGACCTATCCGCCCTGTGCTAGTCCTAAATAGATGTAAGCTCATATATCATGATATTAATATATAGCATCACTAGCATGAGATATATATTATATTTACATGCTTTACTACTTATTAATATAAGTATCTATTAAATATGTTGAGTGTGATGTAGTATTATATTACTAATGGCTCAGTATTAACTCTAAAATATGGCCAGGTAAATAAATTGAGTATCTATCTCTACGGATCTGCACACGTCGATCGGCGACTGTATACTCACCGAGGCCTCGCTATCTCATAGAAGTAGATATTTAGTTTCGTAATATATAATAGTATCAATAATATTGTATGTAGTTACTGATATGCAAAGTGATTATCCGAGTAGTACCGTGTAGTACCTGAAAGTCCTCTCTATAGTGGCTTCCCAGAAATTTGACCACCAATAGGATACTAATTGCCTTCTCCTCTTATTTTGTAGTAAGAGATACCTCCAGGGTAGATATATACTCATTCCTGATTATTATGTAAATATAGTTAATATTTCTTCCTGGGCATACACCTTAAGATATTGATGTCGTCATATCTTGTTTACTCGTTTTATATTATCCTAACTTATTCCCATAACCTAGATGAGTAAGTTTAGCTATATATAAGTTATTGAGCTCAGGTCCTCCGAAATCTATTTATATCTAACTATAAGATATTATAGGTATATAATATTAATCGGAATATTAATACTAAGGTACATAATGTATGACATAATGTTAACAAATATAAGATCTAAATATTATGAGTCTTATGGACATAAGATGTGGTGAACATTAAAGCTATAATAACTTATAACTTTAATTTATTAATAATAATTATTACTATATTGTAAGCCCACCCCTAGAATCTTCAATTAAAAATCCCTCAACGTTAAGAAAATTGTTAACTTAAATGGATACACATCTAGTTTTCAAAATGACTTTATGATAATTTTTACTTAGATGTAGTAGAGGCAATGACAGTAGGTAATAAAGTTGCAGACTCATATGGAATATTAATCATTATAAAAGATACAAGAATTACTTCACTCTAATAGTGCTTAACTCAAAATAAAAGATTTTTAATGCGCTGTATGTGAGATGTGGGAAATTATGATGACTTGAGTCTGTGCATCCAAAAGGAATAGAGATTGAGGTAGTGATTTATAAAGTCTAAGTAATTTTTGAATAGATAAAGACTTTTTAATATCTTAAAGTGTTTTGTGAAGCAATAAAGAATAGTAATAAAATAGCTAATATAAAAGATTTGGTCATGGACAACTAAATAAAAAATTCGCCATATATTATATTGATTACAAAGAGCAACAAAGATAATAGTAATAAGTAAAAATAATATAAACATTGATATTTGATATATAAATATATAATAGCAGCAAAGGTGTGAAATATTATAATTGTGACACAAGTTATCGGAGCGTAAAGTAACCCCCTGTATATTAAAGAAAGACTGAATAAGATATTAGACATAAGAGATAAGTTGCAACGAGTTAGAGAGAAGTACAATATCTAAGTAATAAATTTCTGGGCGTTTGTATATGGTAAGAAAGCTATTGATGGAAGAGGCATGAAGGAATTATGGAAAATAATTTTATTTAATCTGTAAATAAGAAATGAGGCTAGATTTCTCATATAAAGGAAGTTAAAATAACATGTGATTAATTAATAAAAGTCTAACAAAATAATTTACAATCTTAAATCTTGTTAAATGAAGTTACCTAATATAAGAATTTTCATACATTAAGATATTTAAAGATAACATGGAGAATATCAGTTAAAATTCGAAGGTAATATATACCCCGAGAGACCATTAGGAAGTATAGTCATGAAGAACTAGAGAAAAATTAAGAATAGAAAAAGCATTGAGCCAGGTCATATTATGAATATTTTAAAATAGAATAGTAGAACTATTCTTATCTAAGTCTAATTAAGAAAGTTGATATAAAATTTTGGAAAATGTAGTATGTTAGCGGCACAGTAAGATAGTATGTATTAATATAAATTGTTGTTATATATAAATTAAATATATATAAATATAATTATTATATATAATATAATCTAATATAATATATATATAGATAATATAATATTAATATATATAATATTATATATATATATAAATTATATAAATTAAATAATATATATATATAATAATATAAATAGTACTATATATATATATAATTATAATATATATATCAGATATTACTCTATAATATGATATTATATATATATATAATTAATATATATTATATATATTAATATATATATTATTAATATATTATAATATTATATAAATATGATATATTATATATATATAATATTAATATATATATATTATATAATATAATATAGTAATATATAATATATATATTATAATATAATATAATATAATATATATATATTAATTATATATATAATAAATATTATATTATTAATATATAATAGTTAACAGTATATAAATTAAATAATATAATATAAATATATATATAAATATATTTATATTAATATGTAATATAATTAATATATTTATACAGAGGTGGGCACCACGCAATAACTTTTTTATTAACTTATTAGTCCGCAATACTGCAATTACCAGTCTAAATTTGATGACAGTTCCCGCTGAGTTCGCAAATTTCACTGCAACTTATTTTCGTCCTTCGCTCAAGTCTCGCTATCGCTAATTCTCGCTATTTTTTATTACTTTTTATCGCCAGTCCGTTCTATCGTAACATAATTCATGCAAATTCCGCAAGGCTTTTTGTGCGTGATCAGAACCGAGCCTTCACAGCCTTACTCCTGACAACATCAGCCAGATCTTCCATAGCGCTGCTCGTAGTAGTACCTCTTTTTCTTGTCGGACAAAGCTGCACACGAGATGCATGCATCCGATCTGACTAAACCCTTTACTCGTACTAATATAGGGACAATAAGTTATTGTCAAATATACGAATGGCAAATTGATAGGCGAAGAACAAGCCAACTATTGTACCTCTAGACAAAAATTTACTCATAAATATTTTTTGCTGTATAATTTTATACTTCTAAGTCATGTGCGTTGTAAGTGCTCCACGGAATCCATGAACACAATATAACTTTACCGAGAAAACTACACCCACCCGGGTATCAACATATAAGTAGAGTTTGGTCATACTATCGATTTCAGGAATAATCACAATTTATATATAAAAAATTATATATATAGGTACGCTATCTATTTTATTAATGTAGGCACCTATGGATGAAATAAGAGAGGAGTAGGATAGATAGTGGGACATATCTATATAATTAGAAGGATAGTATAGATGGAATTATAATTTATCATCAAGAGCTGAGGGTTGATGGCGGAGATGAGGATGAGGGTTTCTGAGGAGGGTAAAGAACTGCTGAGAGAAGGTTTTATTCTGATATATACTCCTAGATGGAGATAGTGAGTATATATGAGATGATGCATAAATAAGAGCATATAGTATAGGTGGATTGGAATGATATGGTTGAGGGTATTACTCAGATAGCAACTCTAATCACCTAATATATTACAAAGTGATGATAATATATAATAACAGAGCATGACAGATGAAATATAATTGTAATGTGATTATGGATGTGATTTGAATACATCGTATAGGTACAGAGAAATATAGAAATATTATCTATAAAGTTAATACGCTACCCACCCAACTACAGGACATTCATAGATAATATGAGATAAAAAAATAATTAGTAATTTTTAATAGTGAAATAACGTCACATAAGAACTCCTTGAGTGATTCTTCAATTACCAGGATTAGATCGTCTCGGGGAGCCCGTCAGCAGGAAAACGGGGAGATGACAACAGAGGGTGTTACCTACCTGTCTGAGAGCCACGAATCAAAGTCCTCTCAAATGACCGGGATACGCTGAGGAAACTGAGAATAAGAGAGGAACACACTGATGTGGAGAAAGAGTAGACTTCCCTATTTCAAGTAGTGCGGGAGAAAAGAGACCCAAGGAACCTGGAGAACGACGAGCATCGTAATATGGATCAGGATCCATTGAGTATGACGCCTCAGCACGATCGAATACATCCAGCATATGGTTCACTAGCAACAGTCCATAATCACACAATCGAGCATCCCGCGGAGTGTAAAGTGAGACGCCACCATCCATCTATAGTATTCGAGGCGAGATAATAGTTATCGAGGTTGATGAATAACCCGTCAAAATAACCAAACTCGCGCAAGACCAATTTTAGAAATTCCGCCAAATCAGGAGTGGTCAAATTTGTAATATATAATAAGAATAGAGCATCCCATTGAGTGAGAGTAATTCCATTCACTTACCAGGATTAGACCCGGGCGGGCCGATCGCGAGAACGGTATGCAAGACGTATGTTAGCGCGATCTATACAGAATCGCACGTGGAAACAGATGCGGAATAAAGCTACGAAGAGCGTTAGATGGATCCGCTCATGAGAAACGAAGTGGCTTCTAATTCAAGATATGGTAATACAGGGACCGCCTATGTCGATGGAGCCAGAAATTACTCTGCAAAATGCGCGACGAGCGAGTCGCAGAATGCTGCGACGTGCGGTTATAAAGCAAAAAACAAAACGAACAATTAGATCCACAGTTAGCGGTCGGAGGGACACACGCCTGGGAAATGCTAATCCTGGTAAGTGGTGCAAGAGAGGATCACTCAGAAGAGGAGAAGTAGTATTAAAACAGAAAATGTTCTCATAAGACTAAATACCTATCGAGGAAATGCTGGAAGATGCTGGCAGGGAGTGTAAGTTGATATTGCTGAACATGTAATAAAGAGGAGTGTGAGGAAACAGGGCTTATCTGTACTAATACTAAGTACTATAGCAAGTATGACTCGGAGGAATCATCCTATAGAAAAAGAGACAGCGTACACCTACTGGTTGCGATACAGCATGAGATGCCTTGTAGTGTGTAAGACCTTGTGCACATCCAGAAGAGTGACAAAGCAGACGAGGAAATAGCTGTGACTAAGAGGATGAGTTCTACAAGACGTGAACCGAGTAGGCGGAAGCCTGCCTGAGTAATTGTGCCAGTATTTGGTATACTCAGAAGCCAACTGAACATTGATATGCGCAGATAAGAGTTTACAGTACGCGGAGTATGAGCTGGTCTCCTCGAGGCATAAATAGGTACAAGGAGGATAACGGGATGACGGGATAGTAGAATTAACGAGAGATGGTATTAACTAGCGCTTGGGAAGAAAAAGCGTTCTATTAATGATGCGGCTCGTCAGGCAAGAGGGTCATCAGCGAGAGGATCTAATTCCCGCATTAGACGATAAAAATCATGAGAAACAGTAATCCAGGACTCGAATAGGGAGCAGTATATTTGATATGTGTTCTTAAAAATACACGGAATGAAACGTGACTGGGTATATATTAAATATGGCTCGAGATCGGTTAACTCACTATACATTAGATGAACATATGTTTTAAGGTATGAAAATACGGAGAACAGAAGTAAAGCTCCTCATCATATATATAGGTGTATGTAGATAACAGCTAGGTGGAGAAGCGGTAAGGATATGGAGGAGATGAAGGAGAAACAGATTGGTGATCATCACATAATGAGGTATAAAGTAAATATGTAATAAATGCTTATAAATAAATAGTATGGAAAAGTAGGGTCAAAATATAAGTGTCCAGTGAGGAGAAGATTGGAGTGCGCCAGGAGAATGTATGGTATGATATGGATGGAGAGTGAGATGAGAGTACAGCTTGAAGGAGCAGACGACTCTTTTTTAACATTTCCGCGTAATAAAACATTCTGTACTTGGAGGAAGAGGGAAGATAAAGTGGCCTCGTGGCACCATGCCACCGGTTCATAGATAGGAGAGCCAGAAAAGTAGCTGTATAAATACCAATATACAAAAAGAGTAACAAAGTAGATGCACACAGAGTCAAACTGTAGACAAACTGAGCAGAGGAATCTTCCTAATATGCAGTGGCAACCCGCTTCTGGCGCTCCTAAAAAATTTACGAAATAAAGAACTATTGGAGAGAAAGTGAGAGTGATTGTGGAGGCGCAGAGAGAACCTGTCGTGGGAGGACGTAAGACTAGTCAGATACGGGTTATAGAGGAGGAAGAGGATAAATACCCGACGAATACTAGTATCCGTGGCCTTCACGTTGACTCTACGACCTAAGGAGGGACCCTTCTATCTGGAAAGCATGTTAGAATATGGGCAAGAGTTTTTATAAGTGGTTGCACGTCATCTTGGTACTCAGTCAATGGAAAGTCTCTATCTGGTTCTCTCTGGCCTCAGTAGCCAGAGTGGGCACAACAAAACCTATGAAGCCAGATCACTGCGCGAACGTGTAAAACATGGAAAATCACGTGCATCTATGGTCTAACTAGCACAAGAAAGCTATATATATCAGCGTTAGTATGTCATCTGACATCAAGATGAATATGCTGCCAAAGTCATCCATCCACAACACCTCTGTGGCATGCGCTTCTCGTGCGCGAGAGACACTATGATATATCTGTGTTTCATGACTCAGAAAATCCACGAGCGATGTTAAATCATACATGCGTCGGAGTCTGTTATCCCTATCACCGATCTTATGCCCAATATCTAATCACTCATCTATCTAACCACACCGTTGATACATTCCGTGAATACATAGTAAAAAGCTGAGACACGACTATTTACTATTTCTCTGAAATGTCCTGAGAATTTCAAATCATGGAGCTTGATCATAGAAACATCTTCACGAACGTATTTTTATTTTATTCTCTCATTTTATCCCTTTCTCCTAGCGCATCGATCTCAGCACGAGTGAGACGAGACGTCTGAAGCGAGAAAGATACGGGTAGAGTCCTTCAGGTGGGTTCTAGGCGATTGCTCGGAGTCAAGAGTTGGAATTCGATGGCCAGGGATTGAGATTGAATCCAACCAGTAAAGAACGGAGACTATTAGATCGCGGCCAATAACCGAGTGAGTGGAAACTAATGTAGGCTAATGAGGAAATGATGAGACGATTGGGGACAGGAGGTAGAGGCTGATACCGAGTCTGTATGATATCTCTATGCCGTGTATATCCAGATCCACTACTATTCGCGTGCGCGATGTTAATATACAGAGCGAATATAGCAATGATAGATGACTGAGGAAGATTCAGGTCATACGCGAAAGCAAATATCGCGATCAATATGATTGTGAACGAAAGCCCATATCTGCGAGCGTAAAGTGTCGATCTTCGTAACCTCCTATAACATGCCACTATAGTGAAAATATAGATGAGCGAGACACATGCCTATCCTCTTGAATAGCTCGCGAGAATCGACCAGATTAAATGTACACTCTATCTCTTGACAACATCTTCATCATCTGGTTACCTTATTCGAGAACTCGACTCGACACTAATGATTATTGACGTACCATATGTATATAAAAAAACCGCTTGAGCACCTTATTGCACGAGGAGGCGTGGACGTCACCATACATAAGCATATATAACCCTAATGCCCACGGCCCAAAATGAGTGCTCTGAGAAGGCGAACTGATCCTCAACTGCAACGTGAACAGACAACTGAAAAGAAGACAGCACTATTAGAGAACCTAGCTTATCTACGAGTTTAACACATTGCGAAGAACACTCCTAGTGTGTGAAGAAGTGCCTGTTTATAAAACACCAGATCTGTGAAATCGCGAGGAAAGATCTCTGACTGGTTCGGTAGACACACTCTGGAATCAGGCATGCAGTGCACCCTAAATACGTGGCGTAACATCGAATCAAAAAGACCAGGCACAATAGAGAACCAACCACCCAGGAAGCGGAAGATCAAGATGCCCGAGACGCCAGGTATGATAACCGAAGATAAAGAGGTGACTAGAGGAGCGTCTCGTTACTTGCTCCTTTTCTCTAATTACGACCCGAATTGCCAATTCTGCTCCAGACCCAATAGAACCATCATGGTGTCGATAAATGTGAAGTGCGAATAACGCCGATCCAGCCAGAAGATAAATTTGTCAGGAAGAGAATGGCCCGATACGTGAGACCCAACTGAACGCAGGAGGAATCAGTAACAAACTCCTCTCTCTGCCTGCAAGCAACCAAGCGTACAAGATAAGTCTATATAAATAACCAGTCACTTTCGAGACCATTATTATATTTCTTTACACCCTCAAACGCTTCACTATTGACGTCTATAATATACAATACTGTTTATTGATTCTCATATTACAGTGAAGCTATACACCTAATCCCATAACACTACATATATTATAATCACTAACTAACCTGCTCATATAAGCTTCCCTATTAACTACTTGTAAAATATAAGGGAGTTGTTACAACTCAATAAAATCTAAATACAATTTAATTTCAATTACTTAAAACTCTCTCTATTTTTCTCAATCATTGTTTCAATTGCAAAGATTTACTGATGACACAATTCTATTTAGCACTCCTAAACGTGACACGTGTTCTTCACCAATCAGGTCCTTCTAAGTCACTTGAACAGCACTTCTTTCGTAACCAAAAACACGCCAGTCTAATAATAATATACTTCCTCTATACAAACACTCATAATAAATCTAATTTCTCCCTAGTTAATTAACTACAGATCACCCTTTACATCATCCGCATAATTACCCTTATACTTTAAGTAGGTTATAACTAATTACATGTACCTATCTCCCTCAAATCCTCTAATAAACGCTTTAGTTACGACAACAAATCTATTTGCTAAATTCAATCTAAATTACTATACCATCTCTGAGCCTATTCCGTTACTGATCATTATTCTAACCAAGCAATTTACATCTATATTTCTGACAGTTAATTTAACCTTTCTTCAACTTCTCACTACTATCCACTTTAACCATCCCTACTTATCATATAATTACTTTAATCCACCAATTATAAATATATATAATTCCTTCTATTATATTGACGCACCTATCAAAATACCCTACACATAATCTCATAAAGAATGTCATAAGAAAATACTTTGAATTTATACACATTTACGAAAGTTCTTTCAGTTACCATTTTATTCAAATCGCATTTATCATCAGTTACTCGAAAGCATCACATCCCTATTCATTATTCTATATCAAGATTCTCCATCTTATTTCACATTACTTTAAACCCTATATTACGCCTACTTCTCTTTTCCAAGAATAATAAGTTCCTATTAGTTCCCATGCCAATACTTAAAGTCCCAGTGTCATTGCACTCTCTGTCCACACAACTGGGTCATGTGTAAAACTGCTTATATTATTTTCTCCTACATATAGTCACTTTAATTGTAGTATTTTTCTTTCAACTCTCTAACTGATATTCCTAATATTCATCATATACTTTTTTAATATACTTAGCAAAACTTATTAAAATAATCATTAATAAATTTATATTTGTGTAATTTAATAACCTAACCTAACCTTATAATACCTACAACTCTCCAGGGGTTTAATATCACTATATATATATCTATACTACCTCATAACCTTATACCCATAATATATTATACTTACCTAATAATAACCTAACCTAATTTAATATACAGGTAGTTCAACCACTTTGAAGCATAAGAGCCTATTAATATATTTATATATAATATAATAATATATATATATTAATATAGTAATATATATATATATATATATATTATTTTTTTTATTAATTCTGAGTATTAACCACGACAACAATCGGGGGAAAGGTTACTATTTATGTTATTTACTACATTTACTATTAAAAATATAAGTGGAAAGCGTTGAGTCACAGTTATTCAGTATATATATATATATAGGTGTAGCTAATAGTATAACCATCAGCTACTCAGTCGAACTACATTACAAGTTAATATTCCAGTCACATCAGTGGGCCTAATTGGGCTATAGCTATATATAATCTGGACTTGTGCAAGATACCTTTAACATGTGGTGAGAGGGAATAGGAATATGTTAGGTGCTTACTGTATATGTGATGTATTAAAGGACTATATGTACCGTGGATATGTATGTGTGTGTTGTGACTCCTGATGTGAATTAGAGTGAGTAGTTTAGAGAAGTAGGCGTAATTGAGCATTTAAATGTATTTATATCTACTATTGAACCGTAATAACTGTTAAATGATAATTGAAACATGAAAAATATTATACCTACAAACCGAGATATTTTTCTGATGTCTCTTACTATATCCTGTATTACCATGCGTGACTATAGTCGAAAAGTAACAATAAAATTACCTACGTTATTGACGATAGGACTCGTAATATTATATAATATATATTATATTATATAGGATTAATATACTATAATATATATTATTAATTATAATATATATATATAATATATTATTTAATTATATAATATATATATATAATATATATAATAATACCTATAATAGATATTTATATTAATATATAATTATATATATATATATTAAATCAATATATATTAAATTAAATATATTATGTAATATTATATTTAATATATATATTAACAGCTTTCCTATAATAATGAAGATCATTTCTAGCTATACCTGTCAGGTTTAGTGTTCCTATATGATAGGCATCTTACTTGTCTGGCACTACGATAAATACTCTTTATAAACTCCTTATAAGCCACTCCTAGAAACCAGTGTTACTCACCGACGCAAATTGAGTTTATTTTACCTGAGACCTGCCAATGGTTCCTAGATGATTTAAAACACTCTCAGGTGGAGTAATTAAGTAGTTTTCGCCTACTTTCAGTGTAAGGAATTATGCATCTATACCTTTTCCAATTAGTGAGGCCTCTAAAATATGCGTTATTACATCCCAGAACTCTTACCTAGTGAAGGTAATCGTGCTTCTAGGTCATGATGTGACCATAGAGTGAGATAATGAGAAGGAGGAGTGAGGAGTATGTGAGAGATATAGAGTGAATACTCATATAGATACATAATAGACTAATTAGTATACTTACTGTTAGCAAATTATTTATGGTTACCACGAATCGACGTAGGCAATCGCACCGTATGCAGTATATCTACATCTAAATGTAAAAGTACTCAAACATTTAATAGGTAACTCAAGAATTTATTAAACTTAATAAAAACATTTATTCAGAGGGACTTCATATTTACTGAGCACTTCATAAGAGAATATTTAGGATAAAGTAAAATTAAAATTTTTGTTACAAGAAATTACTACGTGTATTAATATCCTTTCGAAGACATCTATTAAGACAATAATAATAATAATATAATTATATAATAATAAATAATATAATTTAATAATTAACATATTAATTTTAAAATTAAATAATTAAAATAAATATATATTTAAATATTAATGATTAAGATTTATAATATAATTAAAAATATAATAATAAATAAATAATATTGAATAAAATATATAATTATATTATCCTTGTGTCTTATTTATTCCTTAATTCTACATGCCATCAGAAGAATTATATATATTAAACCTGTGTATATTTTTATATATATATATATATATATATATATATTAATATATATATATATATATTAATATATATTATATATTATATATATATATATATATATTATATTTAATTATATATATATATTAGATATATATATATATTATATAATATATATATATATATATAATATATATATTATATAAGAATTACTACTAAAGTTATGCCATTCGATTATAATGTATTACTGTTCGCATATATTTGCATATTCACCATATCAGAAATTGATTGTTATCCCCGACTGGTGTACAGTCACGATTATCGGCAGATCAACGATGATCGTACTTTCCGATTAATAAGCCTATATTACGTGAGTCCACCTAAGTGTTATCTATATAGTATTTGATTGTGAAATAAATGGCGAGTCCTCTCATTTACATTTATTTTACACATTAAATTTTTCGTGTTGAACATTATTAATGTATATTGTAAATAATTTTTATTACAATTTGAACGATAATTTTGGTCGTGTGTGATGATATCCAATAATTTTTTTTGTATTACTTATTATATTAATAATTTAGTATGTATGAATCGATCCATCTTCTTTTCGTGTATAATGAATTACTCCGTGCTAAGCTCCACTCATAGGTAGAGGTCGCCTATATGATATATATAAATATATAGTAATTTATTAATATATAATATATATATTATATATATTATTATATATATATATATATATATATATATATATATATAATATATATATAATATATATTATATATATATATATTTAATATACTATATATTATATATATAATATATATATAATATTTATATAGTATATATAATATTAATTAATATATATATATATATATTATATTATTATATATATATATATATATTATATATATTAGTAATAATATATAATCATATATATAATATTTAATATATATATATATATATATATAATATATAATATATATATACTATATATATTATAATATATATATATATATATAATTATAATAGTATATATAATATATTAATTATATAAGTAGTATATACAGCTCATATAATGGATTACTGAGATAATTATATTATAGATGTTATATTAATAGATGATGCAAGAGCTCTCTATAGAAGGACCCGATTAAGTGTGTAAGTAGCGGAGCAGATGAAATATCCTATGAAGTCTATATATATAACTATATACTAGATATATCTCCCTCGACGCCTAGCATCGGAAATCCAGTCCGACTGCAAGTGCAAGCTCTCTGCGGCGAGTGAGATGGTGGAGCAACATATTGTTATATAGTAAGGATTGGTCGGTATTTTTGAATAGAGAAATAAAGCCGAGAGGTAAGATAATATCAATTTTAGAAATTGGAGTGTGAGTAGTGGCGTGTTGTGGAGAAGTAGAGAGGATGAGAAATAACTCCGAAGTGTTGGAAATTGGATTATGATATGAGCGTAGATAGAGCCTTTGAGAAAGAAGAACCAATAGTGATCTAGCCTATTATCCCTCGAATTCTCGTCCAAGTTAATGCACGATCTGGTGAGTTACTCTGGAAAGTCTGCCTGCCGCGCAGGATGCGTCTCCTCGATTTTTTTTGACATCCGCGAAGCTTACCATTCACCGGCGACAACGTTAATATTCGTGAATTTATTATATTTTTAACTTATAATGTATGCGTGCCGTATCAACTTATATGAAGTATAATCAGTGATTTAGCGTACTACACCTAATATTTCGAGTGTAATATGTATTAGATATAATATATATATATGACGTATATATAGTCTAATATATATATAAGTATACATTACTACTAGAGTAATGTTCGATAATTATAACAACTTACATAATACTATAGGTACTAGCGGTCCCATGCCCAAATATGCATCAATTATAATATACACTAATACATATAAACACACACACACATAAATATACACACACCACACAACTAATACGTTCATTCAACACACACACCTACACACATATACACATACATACATCAAACACACACCCACTACTATCTAAGTACCCTCCGCTTTTATTCTTACTTATCCACCCATCCATATCTTCTTTATACCAACTGTAGCCTCTTGCTTAGTTTACTTAACCTTAATACCCCTCCTATATTTGTTGTACCATGACTACTAACATCATCATCTACATCATCTTCTCGCTCTATATATATATATAACGCTACGAATACAATACCACAATATCAACTAACTAACTTATGTTATATACTATATGGAGCATAGGGTCATGCAAGACTTTCTAGCGGAACCACGTCTTTTATATAGAGAGTGATCCGAGAATCTTTTTTACGACGATGGAGTGGCGCCATAAAATCACCATAAAAGGAAAATTTTAACCCTTGCCTACCGCCTTAAGTTTGCCTTTCTTATCAATTGTCCTATACGCAAAGAAAGAACAACCTTGAATGTTGATACTTCACAGCGCACCCGGGTTTGTCCGCGAAGCCGCCACGTACCGGCTAGGTCCACCGAGGCGCCTCCCGCGCCGTGTTGACTCTGCTGCGGACCCCCGCAGATTGTGTGCGCTCCACATCCACTATCTCTCACGGTATTCTTCATTATTCTGTATAAAAAACAAAACCAAAGTCTATGGAATCTGAGAAAGTCTACAAATACTGTAGATATATTGTGCTCTTATTGTTAATAGAATCATAGGAAGACAGCGACAAGCATAAGAGTATTCTCTGGAACCTTGTGGTGAAGATGCCAAAACCCAGAGGGAGAAAAACTGATTGATTTTTGTGTTAGAAACGATTTAAGGATAATGAATAGATTTTTCTATTGTATGAATGAACACAAATATACAAGATAAAGATAGAATCAACAGACTGGTCAGTTTGATCAAAAATCAATAATAGATTACATCATAAGTTCTGACAAGAGAATAATAAATAATGTTAAAGGCAGGGTCCAATATTTGCTCCAGAAGCTGGCAGCAGTGTTTCATACCTATTTCAAAATATTGATTTAGTTTTAAAAAAAATATAGAATTTTTTAAATTAAAGTATACTCAACATTACCTAAATTTTAACTAATTAAAAATTAAAAACTTAAAAGTGAAACCACTTGAAATGAGAAGATAAATTCAATTGAAAGATTTTGACATATTGATATTCGTTAGGCCCTTATTCATTATATAAATAAATTTTCATATCCAGGTTTGGGCTAGTTCACAGTATCAATTCATCTTGGTTAGGGCTAGGTTTAGTCGTAATGATGAGGTATTTTGCTATGGTTTAAAATAAGTAGTATACTTAATCGTAAAAGAAAAGTTATATATACCCTTTCAGATATTCACGAAGGTTTTTTCCTTTTCTCCTAGTAATATATAATATATATCTATACCGATAAAGATTAAGCTACTTATGGGCTGTGTATAAAAGGTACATGAAGAGTTTGAAGTCTTTCATTTACATAATAATAACTTTATTGATACACAGTAGAGTAGAGTATATATATATTATATATATATATATATATATTAAATATATAATATAATAATATATATTTAAATATATATTAAATATATATATATATAGTATTAATATATATATTATATATATATATATTATATTATATTAATTAATTTATATATTAAATTTTAAAATAAAATACCAGACCAAATATAATAACATATTTCTAAATAAACTATGAGTAGTATATATTATAATATATATATATATATAGATATTAAATTATATATATATATAATATGATTATATATATATATAATATTTATATTATATATATTAATATATAATATATATATATATATATAATTACTGCTATGCGTTATATTAATACAAATTATTGTTTGGTGGCGTTATATATATTATATATATATATAATATATATAATAATATAATAATATTATATATTAATATATATATATATATATTAATATTATATTAATATATATATATATTATATGTACCTTTATAGGATTTAATATGAATTATTTAATTTGATTTATTATTTTAGTATTTTTATTAAATTTTTCATATATATGTTATTTTTATTAGCACTTAATATAATCTAACAATTAAAATTTCTAATTAGTTTGCTAAAAAATATATCTAAAAAGTTTAAATTAAAAAAAAAGGTATAATTATTATAATTAATAAATCAATTATAAGTATTTATAAACTAATATTCCATGTGTCATTTTCACGCATGGCCATAACGAGATATGCATAACATATATTTGCTCTGCGATATAAACAATTATTTTCTGAAACCTGTCCAATCAAATAAATCATGAGTTTCTAAGAATAATTCCCTAAAAAACATAAAAATGTATATAAATACCAGTTTACTCGAGCAATATAGTGTAAAATTCCATCTAGGTCATTTAAGTAATGGTGAGTATAAGGTACTACCGCATCCGTCGATCCATGTATGTTAGTTAATAGGTTTATAGAGTTCATCAGTTTCCAGCTATCGAAATTGTGTTTAATATGGTTTAGGAACCCCCGAGCCCACCGATAGACGTATAGGTTAGATGGAAGTTTAATTAATTAAGTGATAACGGACGAGAAAGATCCGAGGAGAAGAGATGATAGTATATGAAGATATAGATAGAATAGAGATATAGATATATATGTGTATATATAGAGAGAGGAGAGAGAGAGAGTTGTTCTTCTTCTTCATTCAATTTATTCCATTTCTGCTATCATTCATCTCCCAAAATCCAACATTCAGAAACTAAGCATGAGCAGTCAACAAATCAATGGTCTAATTAACATATAAGCTAAACAACATACATAAAACAAACCAATCCAAGCATGCTAATAAACAACAGCAGCAACAACAACAACAACAACTTAAATGATAACAACATCGTAAAAGATCACCTAAAAATTATTCCTCATTTTTAGGCCCTACGATCAATTTCAAAGCTAAGTCAAACATGAAATGACTCTAACCATCAGTCGCCAAAAAGCCAACTCGAATAGCGATATTTATAATCTTTTATGGTTTGTCGACATTCAATTTTTTATCCATTAATTCTTCTTTCTTTACTTTTACTTATATTATTATATTATTATAATATTATTATATTATAATTATTATTTAATATATATATTATATTAATATATTATATTATTTATTAATTTTATTTTATTTATTGATGTATATTATCTATATTTAATATATTTTTTAACGGAACCGTGTTTGTAATGCTAATAATAAGTAAATATTTTCTTGCCTTGAATTAGAGGTGAGTGAATGAAGAGAGAGATATACGAGACTGCCTATCATATAAGCAGTATAAGAGATAGTGATATATATATATGAATATATACGAGAGATATAGAGAGTAATTAATAGAGATGAAGTAATATGATAATTGTGGCACTATGGTGGAAGGTGGCTGCGAGTGCGTGCGAACTATGACTCACCGATGAATTACACTCCAAAAGAAAAGTGGCGCTCAGCCTCCCGCTCGGACGAAACCGCCGGAATGCTTGCACATCGCTCACTCTCTCGAGCAAACAAAAATGAAATCAGTAATAACTCGACATAGTACGATATACTAAGAATGTGATCACACTCGCATGATACGTGCTTCTTCCACAGCGAACCACCTGTATATTCTCATTGAGTGAACGTGACGCTCCGACCTGCACGTCCACTATGTGGCCTCCATCCCTAAAACGTG
The DNA here is from genome assembly GCA_015478945.1 of Trachelipus rathkii. Taxonomy (NCBI): domain Eukaryota; kingdom Metazoa; phylum Arthropoda; class Malacostraca; order Isopoda; family Trachelipodidae; genus Trachelipus; species Trachelipus rathkii. The sequence goes on from JABUQX010038349.1 coordinate 60,620, forward strand.
ATTACTATATCTCTAATATCGTAGTCGCTATAGCCGTTATATATAGGTTAAGATAACCATTATCGATTTAGTAGAGGTTTGTTTAACCTAACAATCGTTCAACGCTATATAGGCATTATATTACAATCAAAATTAAAAGTTCTTATATCTTGACTGGGCGATATACTGTATCCTCTCACTGATACCAGGGGTGCTATCTACTCCAACGCAAATCGTCTCATTCATCCCATTGCGTGTCTATATACTACAAATCTGTGTAAATAATGTTTGACAATTGCAGTGCATATCCAATACTTTGACGTATAAATGTTGTTATTCAATCAGTGTAGGATATTGGTGTCGAAAGCACTCCTATCCTCAGAGTTTAAGTCTATATAATGACGTGACACATAATCATTCTTGCTCCAAGTCCAGAGTTCTGCACGCACATTACGTTGTGCAGGAGTGAGCGACCACGAGAAGATGAGTGTGCTCGCGAGCATTGTCAGACGAGGAGGGAAGGGGTTCTGTGGCGCGATCTGGTGGAGAAGGGGGCTGCGACTCGACACAACCGAATGAGTCCCAAATGCGAGGCACCGACCCCGGGACGGAAACGCCAATTGATCCACGACAAACAGCGTGCACTCTCGATTCACATATCGTGAGGTTCTTCAAGACCGTGAAAATGAGATAGAGGGTCATTCAGAACAGACGTCTCCAGTATACCTCTCCTTTTACTTCATCAATATTTCCATTCAGCTTCTGTCATTCCCAAATCCAACATCAGAAACATAGCATAAGCTCAAGTCACCAAAGGCATTAACAAACAAATCAAACAAAAGCAAACAACATAACAACTAACAACAACAATCAAACAAACAATACAACACAGCAATCACACTAATACATGGTACAACTAAGACAATAATACAGAACATGTGAAACTGTCACATCAAGTCTGACCAAAAGTACCGTGAATGCGATTTACATTTTTTTTTTTATAGTATCGAAAAATTTCTTCCATTTATTCTTCTTCTTCCTTTTATTTATTTAATTAATTATTTATTAATTATTAATTATATTTATTATATTATTAATTATTTATATTCATTTATATTATTTATATTTATATAATTTTAATTTAATATAGTATATAATTATTATTATTTTTTATAACTTACTCTTATTTGATAGGGCGTCCATACCTTGTTCTAAGAATTACTACTTTTTCTGATAGAGTAGGTATATAGTAGAGAGATAATGAAGATGAAGTGATGAAATTGTACCTATCATAATCATAAAGCGAATTATCGTTCTTTACATTGCTTTTATTATTGTGGGTATCGGAGTTATATATTCATATGTATATATTAATAATATATATAATATATATAATATATTATATTATATATATATAATATATATATATATTAATTAATATAATATATATATATATATATTATATATTAAAATATATATAATATTATATAAATTAAATTAATAATTATAATATATATATATATATTATTAATAAGAATATTATAAATAAATAAACAATAAAGGATATTAAGGCGATAATATTTTACTCCGATCTCTATCTAGTTTATCGAAACTTATTTTATTTTGTCTCTTACCCTTAAACTTTCTTCTTCTTCACTTTTAACACTAAAAAACATTTTCTCATTAATCCTAATCATGCCAAAATGTACCGTTTATTATCCTTGCGCCCGTTCCTAATGATATAATAATTTTTAATATTTTTAAAATATGTTAGCCGATATACTACTAAGCCAGGATGATCAACAGTGGATAAACTATAGATGACCTTATAAATATAAGATACTGTTCGCCGTTACACTTCTAGGAACCTCAATTGTTCAATGTTAAGAATTTTCTATCAGATTTTTTATCATAATTTTCAATCAAAAAATTGGAAATATCAACAACAAAAATTATTATTACATTTACCTTTTCAACATTCCTCTACATAATTAATTTACCTTTTTAACATATTAAATAATAAATAATTGATGATTCCATATATTGAGCTTCATTTAAAATACTGGAAAACTAAACAATAAAGCGAATCCATCTTTCAGATTGAAAAGTTTTAGGATCAAAAATTACGCAGCTATGAAAATTAAAATCACCTATTTATATAAACTGGAGAGTATTAGTAAAATTAATATTCTTCTCTCAGTATATAATTTAATTTAATTTGATATACTCCAAAATTTCGAAGTAGTTTTAAATCTGGACAAATGAAAGGATGAAACAAACCTCCAATGTTTACATATCTGTAATATTTATTTCTTAAAAACTAAAATAATAAAACTTCTCGCTTTTATGAACACTTTTCTCCCGTGTAAATCGATAATCCAATTTTATTCATATATGCTAAAACATTATTTATGTGCATTTTAATTGGGGTTCAAATAGGGTCTTATTCTTTAATCAAATTCTCGGAATCAACAACTTAAAAGGATAAATATATTATGGTT
>JABUQX010038350.1:0-2500 GCA_015478945.1 Trachelipus rathkii
CAGTGTACTTCGTTCAGTTTTGGAAGTAGGTGTTTAACCGTTTTCATTATCGTGGTTCTTTCGCATTTTCGTACGCCGCTATATTTTAATGTTATTGAATGAAATATATGAAATATGTTCATATTTATGTATTTATTTTATGTATTTATGAGTGTATAACACCCCACGGCTTAATATATATATATATATATATATATATATATATATGTATATATTTATATATATCTATATATATATATATATTTATAGATATATATCTATGCTATATATATATATATGCCTACTCTCCTCTATATATATATCAGTGGCGAGGCGTGGCATTTGCCAGCAGTCATCGCTACAGTTCACGGTTCCCTATTTTGACATTATATATATATATATATATATATATATATATATATATATATATATATATATATATATATATATATATATATATATATATATATATATATATATATATATATATATATATATATATATATATATATATATATATATATATATATATATATATATATATATATATATATATATATATAATTATATATACAACCTCCTGTGGCAAACCATTCCAAAATTTAACAACTCTATGCTGAAAGAATGCTTTCTTATATCAAGATGGCATGCTTTCTTCTTAATTTTCTTGTTAGCACCCCTGGTCTCCGTCAGTGCTCTACTATGAAGAATTTATTGGTCTCCGTATTATCAATGAATGTAAAAGAATTTTTGTAGAGATTGTATCATAATCTCCGTCTTAGAGAATCGCCTTTCTAAGAAAACATTCCTAACTCCCTCAGCCTCTCCTCATAGCTCTTACCCTCAACCAAAAATCATCCTTGTTGCTCTACGTTGCACTCTCTAGCATATCTAAGTCTTTCTTTAAATAAGGGGCCCAAACTTGTGCAGAATACTCTATTATTGGCCTAACATAGCTATTATACAGTTTACTTATTACTTCTTTGCTCTTGTAAACAACATTGCGATTTATTATGCCCAGCATCTTATTAGCTTTATTATTTGCTTCCAAACACTGATTAGCTACTTTCAAATTACTGCTTATAATTACACCTATTTCTTTTTCTTGGTTCACAGACTCAAGCCAATCCCCATTCATATCGCAGTTAAAACTTTTATTTGAGAAACCCTAGGTGAAAGAACCTTACAATTTTTGCTATAATTATTCATTTGCCACTTATCTACCCACCCAAGAAGTTTATCAAGATCATTTTGAATCTTTATACATCCACTTTTCCTAACTGAGGTGGCCACTTTGGTATCATCTGCAAACTTAGAAACTTTGCATTAAGTCCATGGTCTAAATCACTTATACACGAGGAGCAGCAACCCCAGCTTTGAACCCTGTGGGACACCACTCTTCACTATTTCCCATGATGACTTATTGCCATTGAGTTGTACACACTGTTTTCTATTCCAATCGTCCTAACCAATTCCTGAACACACTTGACCTATGTTTCACCACTAGTCCTTCTCTCTATAAATACACCATTTCGCTCCTATTGGTAAATCTGACCACAACCTTATATCTCTTAATTTCAATACTTTCTCTCCAACAGCTCCATCCTGCCCTATGCGTTTTTTTCTGGCACTTTGATCGGGCTGATTGGGAGGCCTTGCGTCGATTCTACGCTAACTATAATTGGAATGACTGCTTTGACTCTGATGACGCTTCGGCTTCTGCCACTAAGGTGGGAGCTGTAATCGTTGACGGGATAAGCAGGTTCATTCCTTCTTCGACTAAATCTTTCTCTCCTCATAATCCATGGTTCGATCGTACTTGTTCTCTGGCCATTCGTTAGGACAGCGCGTATCGAGGTGGAAAAATTACCATTCTCCTATCCCACTCTCGCTAATTTTCACTCAGCTGGAAATCGTTGCAGGGATACTCTTCGACGAGCAAAGCGGGCTTTCATCAAACGAAAGTGCGCTAGCCTCCTTGGATCTCCTACTAACAAATCTTTCTGGCCTCTTGCCAAAAACATCTCTAACAATTTCTGTAAATCATCTTTTGCCCCTCTTATTCGATCTGATGGCTCTGTTGCTAACTCTCCAACTGAAAAGGCCAATCTCTTCGGCCTCCTATTTTCCTCTAACTCAACCTTGGACGATTCTGGCATTCCTCCTCCTTCTCCTTCTCCTATCAGGTGTCCTATGTCTTTACCTGTGATTACATTTGATCGGGTACACGTTCTCCTGAGATCTATGAACGTTAGGAAGGCGGGTGGCCCGGATGGCATTCCTCCCCGAGTTTTGAGGGAATGTGCTTACGTGCTGCCCCGCCCCTCACGTTCAATTTATATTCTCTGTCTCAATACTAGCACTTTCCCTCAGTGTTGGAAGCACGCACATGTCCAAACCTATTCCGAAAAAAGGAAGCCGCTCTGATCCTTCTAACTATCGCCCTATAGCTCTCACTTGTATTCTATCTAAGATCTTTGAAACACTTCTTAACTCTCACTTCTTAGGCCATCTGGAATCT
>JABUQX010038350.1:7500-15000 GCA_015478945.1 Trachelipus rathkii
GTACCCATATCACCTTCAACGTGTGCAGGGATTGTCACCGGCAGATTATGTACCACGGTTACGGTTCTGTCAATGGTTTCGGCGTCACATCATTCCACGAAATAAAACGTCCTTAATCCTGTTCACAGATGAAGCCTGTTTCGGTAGAGACGGCATCACTAACCATCATAACAACCATCTATGGGCCGACAGGAATCCACATGAAATAATACAAGTACGGCACCAGCAACAGTTTCGCATAAATGTATGGGCCGGTGTTCTTGGTGACTATCTTATCGCGGACCATATGTTATTCCGGAGCGCCTCAACAGCCAGGTTTATCTACACTTCCTACGGCATACGCTCCCAACCCTTCTGGACGATATTCCGTTAAATATCGTGCGAGACATGTGGTTTATGCATGATGGTGCCCCGCCTCATTTTAGCGCTCAAGTTCGGGGGTATCTGAATGGTAAATTCAACAATAGATGGATTGGTAGAGGTGGTCCGGTGCCATGGCCCGCACGTTCACCCGATCTCAACCCCTTAGATTATTACTTATGGGGACACCTGAAAAGCCTTGTGTATAATGAACCTGTTGCTGACGAAGCTACTCTACACCACCGTCTATTAAACGCTTGTCAGGACATTCGGCAACAGGCTGGAACATTTGAGAGACTACGTCAGTCAATGACAAGGCGTGTAGATGCCTGTATTACCTCTAGAGGAGGTCATTTTGAACATTTATTGTAATGGATGCAAACAAATATACTGTACCACGTAACGTTTGCATTACTATGTATGTACCTGTAATAATAAATGTTTCATTACTATTCCTATTGCTGTCACTATTGTTCTTTCCTAACAGTAAACGCCTTTCATCGATTAAGCAGACGCTAGGCAAGTACTATCGTTATTAGTATTACTAGTAGTATTAGTAATAATAGTATTGGTAATGTATTATTTCCTACTGTACTGTCATTAATGTGTAATATTAAGTGTGTAATAATATAATATGTGCACCTATGTTACAAGCAGACCATTGCGTGCTAAACCTAACAGGAAAGGTGAGGTTGGTACCTTTCTGGTACCATTTGTATGTCGCTATATCTCGAACGGTGCGTATCCGCCATATAGTGTATAGAGGCATTTAGGCTCTATTTCATTGACCAATGTCCCACCAAAGTGTTGTCAGTCTATTCATGAAACACACTGTATATAATACTGAGCAGCGATATTTACTCTTATATATATATATATATATATATATATATATATATATATATATATATATATATATATATATATATATATATATATATATATATATATATATATATATATATATATATATGTATATATATATGGCAAGATGTCTCTTTGCCCTCACGATAATCCTGTACACCTCTCATAGTAGCTTTGTACACGGCTATATACACCTGTAACATCACTCAAAAAAGGGGTTCTCTGTATGTTAAATTTTAATTATTATTTCATTATGTAAGAAAAATATTCGGTGACTCTTCTGTATGGCACTATTGTCGTGAAAGTGAGTCACCCTGAATGCTGCCCGGAGAAATGCCTGGCATTCGAGGGGAAGAAGAAAGTCAGTTAAGGCCTCAGTTACAAGAAGAGAAGTCGCATTGTGTGTCGGCTTGTTAAAGGCCGGAAATTTGTGTTTTGATCATAAAAATTATAGTGTTAACCTTCACCAATCTTATTAATGACTGTGAACTGGCCTATTGTGTTAACTAATGGATTGATTGCATTATTAATTGTTTTTAACATTGATACCATTATTTACTATTTGATTTAACTAATCTTAGAAATAAAGATGAGAAGTAATTACTCTTTTTCATTACCACTGTACTAACTCTTCAAGGGTTAATACAGGAAATGACTGATGATGAATAAACATCTAATATACAAAAGTGAAGTGAAAACAAACGCAAAATCATAATAAACAAAATTTTAATCAGTGAAGTGAAAAAAAAGTGCCGATCAAAACACAAACACACACAAAAAACATACAAAATAAAATAAAACAGTTCAAACTCCCCGAAAAAAGCAGTGAAACAAAACCTATCACCAATGGGCATAAAACTTTCCCCTAAACAAAAAAAAAAAAAAAAAAAAAAAAAAAAAAAAAACCGTTAAGAATGCCGAGTCTAAAAAGAAAGTCACCCAGAGTTCAAACGAAGAGGAACAACTTGGCTATTGTGACTCGGTCTCAATCATCAAGACCCCATCACACTCCCCCAGAAGTAGCCCCTCCTATCGAGGGGGTAAATGAAGAAGGTGACTCGTCACTATACGAGACAGAGTCGGAAAGCGAAAGCCAAGGAGGGCATGAAGCAGCAAACCTGGTGAGAAATCACCTTTCCCCCACTCTCTTGGGGAGAAAAAAAAGAAAGAAGAGTCTCCCCCTCAATGCTATCCCCCTTTTCAACGAATTTGATGCCCTTGAATGGATTCGGCAGACGACCATGATCTTTAACCTTAATGAAATCACCGATCCGAGGGAGAGGGTAAGGCTATTGGCATCAAAATTACCAAGCAAGATTACAAATTCGTTGAAACTTCCCCTAAAAGACGATTGTTATACTAAATTAGTAAAAGTAATAGAGAAACTCTATGCACCATCGCTAAGAACGCAGATAGAAGAAGTCTTTCGATCAGGAATGAGGGAGGGAGAGCTTCCATCCGACTATGTAGTTAGAATAAAAGAAATGCTCGGATTATCCAGCTTCGATTCAATAACGGACAACGATGCTAAATTTATTAGAGAACTCTTTCTCTTACGATTGCCTCAGCAATTACAGATCTCCCTCATGACAACAGAGAAGAACCATGATTTTGAGGAATTAATTGAAATTGCCGACGACATTTTTAACAAATTTTTTCTCCAAAGCGGTGCTTACCAACCCCAACCCCCCAGAGGGGGGAGAACCGAATGGCAATCTGTAAACGCCGTCCGATCAGCAGAAGAGAAAGTCACCAAGCCACCTAACAGAGAGACTTCAGCACAAGAGAGGGAGATAAGTCGACTAATAATCTCTCATGAAAAGTCGGCTGAAGAAATGAGATCACTCGCAAAAAGCGTGATAGAGCTCGCGAAGACGCTCTGTCAGAATTCGAAAAACTCCCCCACCCCCAACAATGATCAAGAATCCAGAGGAAGGAACTTCAACCGATCAGCATATAACAACGTTGCAGCTGGCCCAAGTACCGAAGGTCTTTGTAGGTTCCATAGAAAATTCTTGCATAAATCATTTAGGTGTGAAGGTCGATATTGCCCAATGTACGCCTTAATTTCGCAAACCCCGGCAACTCCCCCTCCCCCACAACAGAACTCCAACATTTCAAAGCATCAGGGAAATGGAAAGGCTGGTCCGTGAGGCGACTCCCGGGCCAGATGGGGGTAAATATGTGGGGAAATGACGCTTTTGTAAGTAGAGACCTTTGTAATTGTTTACCCTGCAATTTTTGTATGAATAAGTCTAATTTTGGGCGGGGAAATATTAATTTTAACTATAGTAGAAGGCATCATTATAATGATAATCATAATAACGGTAGAAATTATAGTCGTAATTATAATAATGGAAATTACAGTAACTATGATAGGGACAATTTTTATAATAATAATCACCATGGTAATGAAAATATTAATTATAACAGTAATGGTTATGATAATGATGCACGTGTTGGTTATAATAGTTTTTATAATAATAATGGGTATGCTAATCTTAATGGCCATAATAGTAATAGGCGATTTAATAATAATTGTAATTATGATGATCGTGGGTATAATGGAAATGTTGATTATATTAATAGATTTAAGTGGAGTAGAAATATTACTTGTAAGGATGATCAGAGGCAGGAGGGAGCAATTAACAATGTATCTGAAAACGAAAGTTTTAATGGCGAGATTGTGACTCAAATGGCAGAGGCGGGGACTTCTGGTAAGTCAACCTCTCACCCACATGAGTTAACCTCTCCCCCACAGAAGTCAGTAGGGGTAGGGTCATCTTCAACTTTTAATTGTAACTCAATGCATGGTGAGATTAATAACAATAATGACAATAATAATAATAGTGATTGTAGAATTAGGAATGATAGCCATAGTGATGGCGATGACGGTTTTGTAAATTCTTATAATTACATTGAAAACAATAGCTTTGTGAATGAGTCGCTGTTTCCCCCAACGGAGTCGACCTGCTCCCCCACTCCAATCACTGGGGAGAAGGCGGGAGTAGAGGCGATTCAGACTTGTGACTCCATACTTATTAATAAAAATAATAATAAAAATGAACTTGTAAATAAGAAAGGGGGCGAAATCCCCTTTCTGAAAATGAATTGTATTAGTTTTAGGGATGAAGGAGGTTCTTCTCCTTCCGATAAGCATGAGGGATCATTAATTTTAAGAAATAATGCATGTGACTTATCTGGTAATACTGTAGTGGGAGTTTCTGGCAACTCAACTAAAATCGTTGCAGCTGTTAGAGATGTAGTTTTTGATAAATTGTATTATATTTCGGATAAAACTAACAATGAATCTTATTTGCTAGACACCGGAAGTTGCCTCGACCTGGTGGTAGCGTCTGAATTAGATAAGGGGGGTGCCGTTATTGGCACTGCCAGAGCCGCAAATGGAGGCTGCATGAATATTTATAATAAAAGGGTGATTAAAATTGATTTGGGGTTAGACAGACTTTACAATGTGCATGCCTACGCCACAGATATTAAATTTAACGTCCTCGGCATGCCTTTTCTCAAAAAACACGGGTTCATTATTGACTTTAGGTGCCATTATTTATTAGATCCAAGCACGAAGCGTAGTATTTCCCTCAGTAATGAGGCTTTTGATTTTTCTGAGCATGTTCGAAATTCTATCTTCCCTTTAACCGCTGTCTCTTTAAATATACCGCTTTGCGAATATGAATTAATTAATGATTTGATTAGGAAATACCAAGTCTTGTTCTTAAATCCCTATGAAGCGCCTAATTTAAATTTAAAGAATGAACAGCTTGCAAGGTGGCAATTTATATGTACAAAGTACCGAAGAAAACGGGGCGGGGCTTATTTTAACAGCTGTGAGAACAATTTTTCTGCTCGCTCACAACCCGACGCTAACGAAACTATAGGGGAGGGGGGAGGGGGGGGTAGAGATTGTACTATTGGAGAGGGGGGTGAAGATTGCACTGTTGATGAGGGGGGAGGGGAGAGAGAAGAATGTCCTTTGAAGGAAGAAATTTTATGCGAGTTGGCAGAAAATTATCCATACCATGTAGAGGTTAGGGGCACGCCGATACAGTTAAGGAGTAGAAGTATAGCCCCGCATCTTTTTGAAAAGGCCAAGAAGGAAATCAATAAATTATTGGACGCGGGGGTCATTTCGCGGGGGAGAAGCGATTGGGGTTTCCCAACTAGCTTCTTGCCAAAGTCGGACGGCAGAGTTCGTTTAGTCGTTGATCTGAGGTTATTAAACCAGAGATCAACCTCTGACAATTTTACTCTGCCTAAGATTAAAGATATCATATTGCAATTGCAACATTGCAAGTTGCTAACGCGGCTCGATATTCGGCAGGCTTACTATAACGTGCCAATCAGCGAGGAAACAAAGAAATATTTCACTATTACTTGTCCTTTTGGTAACTACAGTTTTAACTATTTAATACAAGGACACAAGTGTTCATCTAGTGCCTTCCAGCGCCTCATGTCGATCTTGTTTGGAGATTTAAAGAATGTTTTTGTTTATTTAGATGACATATTAATTGCCAGTTCGACTCTTGAAGAACATGTTGCAATGTTGGAGAAAGTTTTTTTAGAGAGATTGAAGTATATGAAAATTTATATGAACCCAAAAAAATGTGTACTTGCAGTCGGAGAAACAGATTTTTTAGGTTTCAATATTAGCGAGAAGGGAGTTAAGCCTAGCAAGGAGAAAATCGATGCAGTAGTGAATGTTGCAAAGCCAACAACTATCAAACAACTTAGGGCATTTCTCGGTCTATATAACTTCTGCCGAATTAACATAGTCGGGGCGGCTCAATTGTTGCAACCCCTAACGAAAATGTTGAAAGGAAAACCCGCCTCCAATAAAAAGATTTCCTGGGGGGTGGAAGCCGAGCGGGCATTTAGGGAAGCTAAAGCGGCGATGGTGAGCGCCACCCTGTTGTCGTTCCCTGATGAAAAAACTGAGTTACTATTATACACGAAGGTGAGCGAGCTCACTATAGCCAGTGCACTGATGGGAGAAGAAAATGATCAGACGAAGATTTTCGCACTTTACAGTACCATACTGACTGAGGTGGAAGTGGCACTACCACAGTTGGTTAAGGAGTTACTATGCGTCAATAACAGTTTACAAAAATATGCTTACTTAATTGCAAATAGGAGAGTCAATATCTGTACCAGTAACAGTGGGTTAATCACAGCTTATACGAAAAAGAGTGCCACAAAAGTTCATAATATTCGGGAGATAAATTTATTGAACGCCATTGCAAATTTTGACATTGAATTTAAATTGGTCTCTAAGGCTAAAAATAAATTGGCGATAATTTTGACAGAATTGGCTAACGAAAGAGATAAGATTATAGAGGCTGGGGAATTTCAATTGCAATTAGCTTGTATAGAAAATGGGGAGTGGGCGTGGCCAAAAGAAATTGCCATGGAAACGGGGTTACAATTGGAGGAGGAGTTTAGTGAATGGAATTCTCAGAATTCCATTGTGGAAGGGTTAAGCCCTTTAAATCGAACGTTAAAAGAACAAAATTTGCTGGAGTATTATAATAATAATAATAATAATAATGATAATAATAATAAAAAAAATAATAATAATAATAAAAGCGAAGGTAATAATAATAATAATAATAATAATAATAATAATAATAATAATAATAATAATAATAATAATAATAATAATAATGATAATAATAATAATAATAATAATAATAATAATAATAATAATAATAATAATAATAATAATAATAATAAAAAGCGATAGTAATAATAATAATAATAATAATAATAATAATAATAATAATAATAATAATAATAATAATAATAATAATAATAATAATAATAATAATAATAATAATAATAATAATAATAATAATAATAATAATAATAATAATAATAATAATAATAATAATAATAATAATAATAAAAAATAATAATAATAATAATAATAATAATAATAATAATAATAATAATAATAATAATAATATTTATAATAATAATAATAATAATAATAATAATAATAATAGTGGCAATGATAATAGTAGCGAAGCTGGTGATGATAATGACTTTGATGATTTTGTGATAAATACTATAACATACAGTAAAAAAGGGTTAAGTGGGATGATGAAGAAAATGCAGGATGGTGTAGATTTCAGGGAAATAGCTATCGAGCAAGAAACTGATAGTTATATAAAAGACCTGATAAGGGGAATGAAAACTAGTGGATTGAAGGCCTGTTACAAAGAATTCATCCATCGGGGCGAGGAGCTGTCTTTGGCG
>JABUQX010038350.1:22500-27500 GCA_015478945.1 Trachelipus rathkii
CGGAGGAACCCCGCGACACCCAAATACCAAAGAGCGGGGTTCCGGAGACCCTCCGCGGAGGGGGGGAACATAGTCTAACCGTAGTTCCGGAAGGCCGAGAGACCGATCCTGCATGGTGGGTAATACCCTTGGGGGTATTTTAGTTAAAAAAAATTAACTATACTAAAAAGTCTATTTATTTTAACGAGTAGCGTATAAAAGGTCTTAAATAGGCTTTCTCCTCATATTATATATATATATATTAAAATAATTTTTTTTTTTTTTACATTTTCCTACCTAAAATTTTACCAGGATTCCAAAATTTATTTTTTTTTCTGTAGCTATTTGTATGTTTTTTAGATATGACTTTTTTTCCTGAATAAAATTTACCAGCATTCGAACAATGTATTCCTTTGCTGGAGCCTGTTGTAGTTTTTTTTGATATGGATTGTGGCTCTTCTAGAGGCTGACATATATATATATATATATATATATATATATATATATAAATATATATATATATATTATTATATATATATTATATATATATATATATATATATATATATATAATATATATATATATATAATATATATAATAATATATAAACACAAGTGCATCAGAGTGTTAAGGAGCACTTTGTACGAATGATGCAAGCATTAGAAACCATTTCCATTGAAGGAGATACCGCCACAGGAAAAGGCGCTTTTCAGTTGCATTCAGCGGCATGTAAGTCGTCATTCATCAAATGGTATGAAATTGATCGCGAAGTACTCTGCGATGTAGAGCTTGTAAATGCTCTCTCCAATTCAAAACTTGAATATCGTCAAACCTCGCATCCACATTCAACACATTGTGGGGAAATGGTTAGGACTTTAGGGAGCCATTGGGACAAAGACGACAGAAAAAATCACCGATGAAGTGTTAAAAGAAGCTAATCAAATCGCCGAGCAACTGGGACTTGATATGAATATACCACGAATTGTTGGTAGGCAGCATCACTGCAGCACCGCAGCAACCATCCAGCAACAAATTCCACGGAGTTCTGGAGAAGATCCTTAATAATTCCGTATCTGGATTTTATAACATCTTCTTTGGAATTACGGGTTTCTACTGAAAATACACCTGCTTATGCATTGACATATCTACATCCTTTCCACATGCTACTCATAACAATCGATGAGTTAAAGGAAAAAACAGCTTCATTTTATAGTTTTTACCACTTAGAAGGCATAGAAGAGAGCTAGCAATTTGGTACAAAATTTTGGAAGGACAAGAACTGAGTAGTGAAGACTAAAGATCTTGTTGTCATCCAATCTTAAAGGAGACAGAACCTTTCTTTCCGTCGACGAAAAGGCTTTGATGATACTACTCGCTCAGCCATGCACCCACCAGTACAGTAGAGCTCTCTTTAGGCACTCTGCGAAGGATCAAGATTGGCTTCCTAAGTACATGGGAAGAATACTGGTTAAACGGCTGGCTATGTGAGTGTGACAGAAATTTGTTTGACAATTTTTTGATTATTTTATTCACGTAAACTTGATAAATTTGCCTTAAACCAAGGAAATTACTTTTTTAATATCAATTTTGCAACTGCTCTAAATAAGTTGGTGAATTTTCGCATCAATTGCAATATTGTATTTGACATTTATTGTTTTTCATAAATCTTTTCTTTGTTTATATATTCAACATTCTTTAAAAAATGTATTTCATACTAATAAAGTTATTTTATTTATATACTATATATATCATATATATATATATATATATATATATAATTATATATTATATATATAAATATATATATTATTATATATATATAATTAAATATATATATATATTATTATCTATATATATATATATATATATTATATAGAGCTCTATAAAATTTAAGCTGCCCCCCTAGCTTGGAAGCTGGCGACGCCATTTATATATATATATATATATATATATAATTATATACTTATATATATATATATATATATATATATATATATATATATATATATAATATTATATATATATATATATATATAAATTTATATATATATATATATATTATATATATTATATATTATATTACCTTTAACTGCTATAAAATTGAATTTTAATTCTTAAGCTTGCTTTTTAATTTTAAAAAGTTAATTAACTAATTATTTAATACTATTAAAATTAATAGGTCTATTAAAAATTATAAAAGAAAATGAAAATTATTTTTTTTTAAGGGGAGGTGCAACTATTTCTATAATTCAAATCCCAATTTAACCCTTAAAAATGACATAAAATTTGGAATTATCAGCTAATTTTGAACCCTATAAGCACAACAACTGTAGATTCTTTTGCCCCTAACGTTTGTTTTCTGGTGTTTTTGCTGTGTCTTGTAGTCTTCTTTCAGGATTTTCAAATTTTTCAAACCCATGTTTTCTGACATTTTTTGACTCAACTCCAGAATTTTTTTTCGAAGATGATTCAAACTTTGAAAATGCATAGATGGGTCCATTATCTACAAAAGTCACGAAGTACTTTTTCGATTTTTTAAGTTTTGTGCTCAGCGTTGTCCAATTTAAAAACCCACTTTTTTTGGATTTTAAAATGAAAAATTGCGATAATTTTTTTCCTGTTCGAGCGAAGTGGATAAAATTTTCAGAGCCTATTTAGTCAGGAGAGATGCACATTTTTCACTTAGATAATTTTTTTGTATATGTATTAGTTTTTGAATTTGTTTTTGGAACAAATTTTCAAAAAAAATTTTGTATATTTTAAAAAAAAATTATTTTGGTTTAAAAAAACATTATCTAAGTAAAAAAGATGCGTCTCGTCCGACTTTACAAGCCCTGGAAAATTTGATGTTGATCGGACAGGTAGAAAAAAATGCATCTCAATATTTCACTTTTTCAAACGTTTGAATTTTCGGAAAGTGAAAAATTGATATATTAATTTTCTACTCATTCCGATCACCATCAAATTTTTAGGGCTTGTATAAACGGGGAGATGCCATTTTTTTTTACTTAGATATTTTTTTGTATACTCAAAAGAAAATTTTTTAAAAATTTCCAAAATTTTTTTAAAATTTCATCCACTTCGCCCAAACAAGAAAAAAATTATCGCAATTTTTCCTTTTAAAATCCAAAAAAAGTGGTTTAAAATGGACAACGCTGAAGCACAAAACTCAAAAAATGAAAAAGTACTTCGTGGACTTTTGCAGGTAATGGCTCCCATATATGCTACCTCAAGTTTGACAGTCTTTCGAAAAAATTCTGGAAGTTGATGCGAAAAATGTCAAAAACATGGGTTTTGAAAAAAACTGAATATTCTGAAAGAATTATCTACAGACGCAGAAAAACACCAAAAAACAACGTTTTACAGGGCAAAATTACAGTTTGGTGTTTATGGTTCAAAATCGGCTGATAATTCCGAATTTTATGTCCATTTTTAGGGGGGTGAAATTGGGCGTAGTACGAGCCCAATATTGGACCCTGTCTTATTAACATATTCTCTATTAATTATTAAGTTTTTCCAATGTTTCAGGGGTACTATTTTCTTCTCATGGCGTTATGAATTAGTTAAAAATAATAGAAATATGGCAATCTTGATTGGTCATACAGCACTCCTGTGGTTGCTCCTAAATCAGTGATCCAATTTATATTCTAAGTTTTCGTTTTTTATTATTATTTTGATGATTTTTTTTGACATCCTGTAGAAACAAGAAATAGACTCGGATTCGAATCCGGATTCGGCAACGAGTCGAATCCGATCCCGTATGTGTAAAAATGCTCGAATCGATCCGAATCCGAGTCAGCCTTGCGATTCGAATCCGATCCGAAAATCCGTGTGTGTGGAAAGGCTCGAATCCGAATCCGAATCCGAATCCATCACCCTCCGGTTCGATCGAATCCGAATCGGATTCGAGAGCTCGAATCGGATTCATAGAATCCGGATCGGATTCGCCATTACTGCTATATCATATATATATATATATATATATATATATATATAACTATATTATATATATATTATATAATATATTATATATATATTATATAGACATCATATATATATATATATCATATATATAATATATATATATAGTATATATATAATATATATATATTATAATATATATATAATATTATATTATATATATATATATATACATATATATATATATAATATATATACTATATACTATATATATATATCATATATATAATATATAATATATATCTATATATATATTATTTATATATATATCATATATATATATTTTTATATATAAATATATATTATATATATATATATATTATATTTATATATATATATATGATTATATATATATATATATATATATATATATATTATATATATGTAATATATTATATTTACTTTCACAGACAATGATTAATGCAGAAAAATAACAAGGGATTTCAAAATAGTTTGCTATTAAATTTTTATAAAAAAAAACTTTACAACTCTTTAACTATAGGAAAAATTTTACTTTATAATAGGAATTATGGATATAAAAGTATGTTAATGGGGAAGGGCTCTTTAAGATGGCTGATGTTCTTTCTCTTCTGGTGATACAACCATTACATACGTTTGACGTATAGTTGATTTTGAGCAAGACACCAATCTGGTAAGAATGGGATTTAAGCTCCTATTATTATTATTATTATTATTATTATTTTATTAATTATTATTTTATTATTATTATTATTAATTATTATTATTATTAATTATTATTATTATATTATTATTTTTTATTATTATTTTATTATTATTATTATTATTATTATTATTATTTATTATTATTATTATTATTTTAATTGTTTTATATTATTATTATTATTATCTATTATTATTATTAATTATTAATTATTAATTAATTTTTTTATTTATTATTTTTTATTATATTTTTATTATTATTATTATTCATTTTATTATTATTTATCTATTATTATTATTATTATTATTATTATTATTGATCATTATTATTATTATTATTATTATTATTATTTATTTAT
>JABUQX010038351.1:0-19752 GCA_015478945.1 Trachelipus rathkii
GGAGAGGGAGAGAGCACCAGAAGAGTGAGATATCGTCTGAAAAGAGATGTATAATTTGTCTCAATTCTTAGTAGTGGTATTAACAGGTGTGAATGTACGAGAGAGACGAGAAGAGATGTGAAGAGAGAGAGACGACTGAAAGTTTGAGTAGACGACAAGTGTAGGATATTCGATTGAGAGATCTTTAGAGAGATAGTAAGTGAGTTACTTTATTTGCGCCATGTCACAACAACCATCCACTCTCTCGTCACCTATAAATTCACTGGGCGACTTACAACAATCGATTGAAGTCTATGCGTTCTGAAATGTCCTAAACTGCTAGTATTTAAGCGTGCGATTGTAATTGAAAAACGACATGCCGAACACACGCACTACCGTGTATTCCAGGCGAGTAGTTAATAAATAGTAAAAATATTATAATCCTCTATCAGAGAACGAGATCATCCACCTGCGTCCAGCTCATCCAACTCTCATTTCTATGTGATACACTTGTTCCTGAAAGCTCTAGAGCTAATTATGGCCATATATTAAGTTATTAAATTTTATAAAGAGATCACCCAATGGTATATAATTATCAATGTTGAAAAGAGGTAAATTAAAGTCAAGACCAAGTGACAAAAATACCTTAGTTCTCAAGGCAAATGTAAGACACTTTAGATACTTATAGTCTTAACATATTTCACCTGAAACTCGTTGTATCATATTCAAATTACAGTGAAAGCTTACCTAATTATCCTCCACATGTAGTATCGTTAATTAAGTCACAGTGGTCTTCATATCAATACCTGCAAACACGTGCTTATGATCTATAGAGAGCCAGAGGGCACCATAGTCACAGTTCCCTAAGAAACTGACGATCTGCGCTGATCTCAGTTCGGACACGACATAGAGACCATGCGCAGTTTGTACTTCATCACGATCTACGCCGCACTGCCTCTGATAATTGAATCAGTCGAAAGCAAACTTTAGACAATCATTCTCGATAAAGCAAGATGATTCATCAATTTGACAGTCTAAAACAACTGGAAGCGCAATAAAAGCATGTAGATAGTAATTATTAATAAGACTTCTACAAGACCGAACAAAAAAGAAGATTCCGCACTTGGCTTGCATCCTCATGTCTTCAGAGCACTTTCATAGATTTGCCTATAGTTGCGTGTAACGTACTGTCTTACGCCCATCATCTGATCTAGAATATTTATCAGCATTGAAATGTCTTAGGGACACTCTACACTTCAATATAGAAAGGGAAGACGAACACGCACGACAATTGCATTGTTTCTATATTGAACGTTTGCGCTTGCTCTAACTGGGAACGCATCACTCAAATAGCACGTATAAAGACAAATACAATAAAATAAAAAATAAAAAACCAAACAATGAAAAATTAAATGAGAGACTTATAAAAAATTAAACACACTAAAACTACATAGAGTTAGTAGCAATGACACTGACGTTTTTACTCACCACGCTTATGAAGGTCAAATTAGTCCATAGACAATAGTGATATTAAAAGTATAAGTTAGTTAACTAGTAATGTTCTATGTTGACTGAAAATTTATCAAAAGTACATGTTCTAAGTTGAAAAGAGGAAAAATAAAAATGACTAGACCAATAAAATAAAAAAAAAAAAAAAAAAATCCATGCAAGAGAAGTTACAATTGGTCAATAGTATAGGCGCTACTTTTAAAGGAATATTTTATTAACAGATCAATTGACAAAAAACACACATAAATTAAATTAAATAAATCGAGAGTAGCATCCGAGATCTAGGTCCTAGAGTTAAGCTCAGCTATAGCTGACGTATATAGGAGACTTCCATGAGGTTTTCGGTATCATTCATCCTATCAGATCGGACCGAGGCGAGCATATCGAACAGCTATGTTATGCCGGCGATCGGAAATCGTCCTTTAATCACCTGAGCATGTCACTGAATTGATGAGAACTCAGGTGTTGAGGGCGGCAACTCAGTACGATAAGAGACTCCCCTGTGTTTTGCAATTCTGCTCTGAAGTTGCAGGCCAGTTTGCCTACTATACGACAAGCAATTAACAGCTATGCACATACTAATTCCTGTACATATATACTCATCTGGCTATTAGATATGAGTTCATGTAAACCAAATAGGAATTATTTCGCGTACCATGAGAAATGCTAAAAAATTGTTACCATTCAGTTCTAAAAATTAGTGTAGTTAAGAACATAATAAGAAACTGAGGTTAAATGGAAAGTGTTTCATTTAAAATTAAATAGGTGTAGATACCTTTATTGCAGTGTTGGAATATGCATAGCACTCGATCCTAGTAGAGTTTGGGTAATTTTTAAATCTAGCATTTCTGAGAGTTTCAGGAACACGTCAAGACATGGGATCACTTCAGGTCTAAACGTGATTTTCTAAAAATGTATAAAAGAATCTTACAACGAGAAACATGAGGAAAGACTAAATCTGCGAGAAATAGACTAACTTACGTAAAGTAAATAGATTCTAGCATCGTGATGGAAGGATACCCAAGACGAACGCACTATATCAGGCTACAATGGCTAGATAAATAATTCTGCTGATGCGAGGAGCTGGAAAGTAGCTTAATACTATGTCTGGCGAGTACCTAAGCCTAAAAATGATATGAGTGGTCTAGATTGAAGTTTGAAGGGTAGGCTACGAACTATAATATGCGGGTAAACAGTTGGATCTCCATTAGATTCTAGTAACACCCACTATTTATCGTCAAAAAATCAGCAAAAACAATCGAGAGCAATACGACACTCATGGTAATTTTTATACACACCTATGTTAGTCATTAAGAAATTACTGCAAAACGACTATATGCACGGATGTCTAGTATGTGGAAATCAAGCCGCGAGCATGTACAATAATCACATATATCGTACTGTATATTAGTGGTTTGAATAGTCCAAAGGACAGTAAACTAAGCATGTATTCTTTTCTAGTTAAACTCAAAAAAGAAGTTACAGGAGGAGGCCTGACAGAGGGAAGCCCATTCGCGACAAAAGACCTAATGTAATCTTTTAATGTAGACGAACACATTAACTAAGAATATGGTAATCTGAGGTACTCACTTACACTAACCGTACATAATCATATAAATCTAGTAACTGTTCTTCGTAAAGGCCTTTATACTTAATCCTCTTAACGTAACTTTTGAAAAAGATGAACTATTTACTCACGTCTAACATGTATCCTTATAATGGGATCAAATTTGATAAAGAGGGACTAATGTCAAAACCTAAGACCATATAGGACTGCGATGATAGAAGGAATAAAAGAAGTCTACAAATTCAATAAGATATCCTCAAGAGTATAATTGATTCGAATGATAGGATTCACTATATGGGTAATCCACTAAATAATTTGAGAGATTGGAGTAAAGCTGGATACAAGCAGATAGGATAGGCACGTAAGGGAACATTAGTAAATGGTGATTTGTTAGTAACGCCATAATCAAATGTCCCGTGAGTTGGCTTCCTGAAACAATATAGTTTATAAGTGTCTAAAATCTAGTTATTTCCCTAAGTGATTCAAATAAAGTATAAATTTTGTCTCTATCTTAGATGAATAGAGTTGTTAGTGTGTACCTGTTAAAGCGGTATAAATTATTGTGACGTCAGGTTTAGGATTTTTCATTTTATGAGATAATAGTTTCTGTTTTATCGCTAGACAATCAACCAAACCCCTCCCCTTATACTGGGCGACTTACAACTAATCGAATTATCTTCTTAGTCCTATATAGTATCTGCTTAAGGTATGTAGATAAAACAGGGGAAAATAAATCTTTTTAGGGTAAAAAAGAATTATACAAATTCTATCTTAATCAGAGTAACAAACAATCACTTCTGCTAGTATCAAACCGTTATGAACTACTCACTTGATATAGCTTTACTAAGTATTGGTTACTCAAATATGATAAGTTATTTTCAAATTTTAAAACAAACCACTGGTAATAAATAATCAGTTTAAAAAGTATAATAAGGTAGATATTAAAAGTCAAAGACCAAAGTGGACAAGAATCACGATGAGTCTACATAACAATGGAGAAGGAACTAATTATGAAAAAATAAGCTTGGTATACTGTAGTTTACGAGATCAATATCAAATTTATAAGTAAAGTAATTACATAATATATTTAATATAAATTCTGGTCTAATAAATGGGTTAATTGGTCTTAAAAATACTCACGACGTTTAGTTAGAACTAAAGCACAGGAGATACTTATATAACAAGAATCGACACTCTCATTGAACTTCAAGTATCACACTACGACAAGATTAGTAACATCCAGTTGTTTACTTCTAGATTACTCGACACAGCCTCATGCTTGTATTGGAATCCTCAAGTATGGATAAGCCATATTAGACACTCCAATTTGTCCGATAACTTAGAAGAGAACTTATAAGTTCACGAATCTAAACACTTGAAGCGCAATAAAATTAATGGAATATAAATATAACAGCTACTAGACTTACGACAAACAAAAATATATAGATGATTGAAAGATCCGCTCTATGAACTCTTACGAAGCCTTCTTAGAGATACGTTTCATTTCCTATAGTGGTGAGGTACGTCTTCGCCATATCGGCCTAATGCTATCCGCACATCTTAATATTTCAGCAGGTGAGACTTAACTTCAACTATAAACTAAAAAAAAAGAGTAAAAACGACGAACAAACACGACGGACAATGTCATTCCGTTTATTTGATACGTTTCGTATGCACCATAATCTGGATCACGATTCATAAAACACTAAAAAATTATCAATAAAATTAATATAAAATATAAATCCAAAACATTGTCATTACTGAATATATCAAAATCTTAATAAAAGGAATTAAGAACGTTTATCAAAATTATAAAATAGTTTTACTTAAACCTTTAGTTTTCACAATCGTTAATAAACACTGTTTAAAAAATTATACCTCTTATCTATGAGTCATTTAATTACTAATTTATCAAGAATTAGTTGGTTTGAAAAAGAGGAAAAATGAAAAATAAAAAAATAAAAAAAAAAAAAAAAAATTCATACAAATACAATTTGTAACAGTACTGTTACTGTTTAAGGAATATTTCTTAACAAAACTTAAGAATATAAAATAAAATAAAATTAAAATAAATGAATTACTGAAGGATTGGTCGGAGTTAAAGCGCCGCTTTTACGCTAGCTGATATAGAAGACTGTTCCATGATTATTCTATCGATTCACATCAGAGACCGAGGCGAGAATCGAAAAGCTGTAGAGGCGGATAACATGGTCCTCTTTCTGAGCATCTCCACGAAATGTGATTGAGAACTGAGAGTTTATGCCGCACAGCTCGAGTACGAGAGACTCCCTAGTGTTTCGCGATTGTCGATAAGTAAAAAAGTCGCAGGCCCAGTTCGCCGAGAGAGTGAGCAACGCATATCACAGAGCGACGTAACTAATTCTTGGGCACGTTTGACTTATGTTTCACCAAGAAATCGTCTGTTGCATCTAAAAAGAGAATTACCTGTTTGAACAGTTTATAATATATTATTTTTGGATATTAAAATAATGGTCATATATAAGAAATCTACATAAACGTGAATATTTAGAGACCCTTATCAAGCGGAGAT
This sequence comes from Trachelipus rathkii, assembly GCA_015478945.1. Classification (NCBI taxonomy): domain Eukaryota; kingdom Metazoa; phylum Arthropoda; class Malacostraca; order Isopoda; family Trachelipodidae; genus Trachelipus; species Trachelipus rathkii. Next base: position 5,607 of record JABUQX010038351.1, read on the forward strand.
CTGCATACCGGTCCAGTGATGGAAGTAATATTAAATCAGATCAATCGTGTTTAGGACGTCAGAGAAGCGAATAGGCTTAGTCTAGAAGTACGTGGTTGATATATATAACTCAAAAGAGATCCTATCAAATCAAATCATTGAAAAACAATTGAAAAGTACTAACTTTACGTAGAGTATTGAGTACGTCAATCGTGAAAAGGATACCCAAGATGAGCAAAATTCTAAATCCGATAACATTCTGCTTGAGCCAGAGCGATAGCGTAAACTTTGATTCGCATAAAGCAAAAACACGCGCGCATGGTGAGGAGTGAGATCAGGCTTCACATGAGAATCTATTCGTCACACCCTCTGTACACAGGTACCATTCGAGTAACACCACATCGTGCTATACACAACGCAAGCACAACCATCATGCCACAGAAAACACCATTTAAGGTCAAAATGATACACTTATGTGCTCAGAGAAACTCAAATATATTACAGACCAGAATATTCTCTAGATAATGAGAAAATCGAAGTATTGAATGTAGATTACTTAACCGTCAACCGACATCGCCCCAAAAACACAACGCGTCAGTATCGAACTAGCTCTTAGCCTAGTATCTTCAGTTAAAGCGCTAAATAAGAGCTTAGAGAGAAGGAGGGGCGAAGAGGAGCCCATGCGACGACAGTACACTACCACTCAACTACGATGTGAGAGAGAGAGAGCCTTTAAACTAGCAATAAGGGACGCTCTAAGAGTGTTAGAATATCAACTCTAATCTAAGTAAATTTCTGTTTTCTTGGTTAGCCCTTATATCCACCAATATAAGGAAAAATATAGATACCCATTAGATCAATGTCACATGTTGCTTGTAAAAAAGCGAGCCATGTTGAAAGAGCGAGCCTGAATGGTCAAAACAACCAGAAGGACTGCGAAAGAGAAAGCGGGAATATATGAAAGTCCTCTCAGCTGCATAAATTCAAAAGAATCTTCAGAGTATATGAATTCCGAGTGATAGGTTCAATAATGTACCAAAAATTTTGAGAGATTGGAGTAAAAGCGCTTGGGGTATCTAGACGCAGAGGAGGAGAGGACGTGGAGAGCGGCAAACCATTCTAGTCGTTCTCACTCGCCTTGTAGGCTGAGAGCCCATACGAAACGGCTGGCCTCTGAACATAATAAGGAAGGGTTAAATTGTAAAGAAGAACATGAATCAAAATTTATAAGTACATTTATTCTTTCGTCTTCTAATTCTATAGAGCGTGTTTAAAGAGAGTCATAGAAGCTTATGATAGACGTAGCAGTTTAGGATTTTCGTTATCTTTCGCATAGTCTTTATTATCCAGTAACACAAATTGTGTTCCCTTATTTTAGTGTCTTACAGATTAGATTCCTTTTTTAGTGCCTAATTAGGTTCCTTTTTAGTGTCTAATTAGGTTCCTTTTTTAAGTACACAGGTTAATAAATTCTTTTTAGTGTTGTAAAAGCTTAATTATTTTTCTTTAATCCTACATTGACAATACATCACCTCTCCAGTCATTCACCGCGAACACCACGGAAGGCATTTCCTAAGTATGCGAGAATTTTAATCAATTTCATAAAAAACACTCGGCTTAAAAAATCAAGCTATAAACGAGGGTAAATTAAGTCAAGAACCCATAGTTGACGAGAGACATCCAGCTAAAAACGTTCAAAAGCGTTCAAAACTAGTTTTGTAAATTATTACAGAGACCCCTAGATTACTTTTATTAACAATACCTAAGTAATAGTTAGATTTATCTCTTCAAAATTTTATTAGAACGTATGGTAAAGATAACGGTTTAAAAAAACTCAAAAACCGTTATAAGTCGATACAATTACTAAAAGGAGATACTTTATTATATCATAGAGTTATCGCACTATCCTGACGTTCTGAAGATACATCTACGCATCTGACATAGCAAATCAGTTATACAAAATGTCATATGATCTCGAATACCTTTTCAGCCCTCTGTCTTGTATTGCGAATCTCAGTGACACACACCACACCCTAATTTCGATAAAGTGCATGAGATTCTGTAAAAACAGTACTATCATATCAACTATGATTACTTTCTTTAGAACGTATAGCGAATATATAATTAAGACATGATGCTTCCAGTGCTGACGAGACCAACAATAAATAGGAACGATCCGCTATAGGCTTAGCAATTCCTTCTAAGAGAATAGTCATCTCATAAATATTACCTATAGTGGGAGTACGTTCTATCGCCTATATCTTGATCTAATCTATTTTAAATGAAGATTTTAAGTGAGAATAGTATACTTCAACATCTAATATAGAAAAGGAAGCTACATACAAACACTATAGGAAAATCGTTTTATTGTTTAATTTCGGTAACGTATATTATGTTAGATGACTCTTTTAGATATTTATGGCTCCTGGTTTTACGTATCATACATATAATAAATAAATAGAATAGAATTTAAGAATAGAATTTAAATTAATTAAAATACAATATAAAAAACAACTTGCTATATGTACCTAGCTGCATATCTATGTATGTTAAAACTTTAAGTGCTATTCTTGATGTAGAAAGACAAATGTGGAATAAATTTATTAATGTATGCGTATGATGTCTATTATACTAAACTTTATCGAGAATTATTTGTTGAACTAAGAAGGAAAAATAAACACATAGAGAGAGAGTAAAAATAATAAAAAATCAAATTTGCAACATCTCAAAAGTATAATTTGTTAACACTATAGAATAGCGACCTTTACAAATAATATTATAATAACAATGAATTTAAGATGAAATTAAATAAAAAAATGAAAATTTAACTGAGGATTGGTCGGAGTTAAGCTCCGGCTGTAAGCTACTGCTATAGAAGACTTTCCATATTTTTCTAATGCATTCGTACACATCATGAGAACTCGAGGCTGAAAGAATCGAGATAAAGCTGGTAGAATAGGCGATATACGATGGTCTTCATTTTTCATGAAAAGCAATGTCCACATGAATTGATTGAGAACTCAGGTAGTTGAAGCGAGGCAACATAGTATTCACAAGTACGATAATGATGACTCCCCTGTGTTTTTTGACAATTCTGATACTGAAATAATGCAGGCCAGTTTGCCTATCATAGCAAGATTACAGCATGCACATATTGTACAAATATACCATTTAAGATAATTAATCACATTTAATATGTTCATAGCATTTGAAAATAGTTTCAAATCCCTTGAATTGGAAAATATAGATAGATTTAAACAAAAAAAATTGAGAGGTTTAAATGAAAAGTGTTTATTTCATATTCAATTAGAGACGTTATGAATGGTCGACAGATCGTCCAGTATATGGCATTTGAAAATAATTTTCTGTTAGTATGATAAGTCCATGAAGACGAGGGAATATAGAAGGTCTAAAAGTGCTTTTCTAGAAAATTAAAAAGCATCTTATCAAACAAGTAAATTCCATGGAAATACATTGAATTACTAACTTACGTACGTATTGTATCTCAATCGTGAAAAGATACCCAAGATGAGCAAATACTAAATGGCTCATGAAATTCTGAGTACGTTTATGAGAGTAACCTAGAATATAGCTTAACTTATTTCGGGCATAAAGCCAAAAAATATTGATGATGCTTCAATTAAAGGTTAGATGATTAGGCTACGATAACTATACTTTGAGGTAATAAGGAGCAGAGCAAAATATATCCGAGCATTAGAATTATTGCTACCATCAATGGTCTACTTTTTCATCGATGAGTTCAGGAAATTATTTATCATTCAAGTCTAGATACAATGTCGACAAGTATCGTATATAGGAATTTGTTTTGATAGATAATACTTTTTATCTCATATTACAGAAAATGCAGTCAGACCTAATAATCGTCCTTTCCTTTTGTTGTAATTACCATCTATTAAAATATTTCCATACCATGTTTATTATGCACCACTTCTCTATAACATATATAGGTCTCTAAATACAGTTTTAATGTAAACACTTTACCATTATGCCTCATATTAATTTTATAGTCCTAAACTTAAAATAATTTATTAAACTCGGGTAACTTTTTAAATCAAGGATACGGAATTCCTCTTGTATATCAGCGCTTCATGTGCTAATGATCTGTAACAAATGTAGCATGCTGTAATGGCTTGACTAATGTTATAGGTACCAAGACCACTGGCACTAGGACTACTCTAGTAAATCAGAATTGCAAATAATCACAGGGTAATATCTCTTATCGAGTATCTGAGAGTAGCCGCTACTATCAACACCTGATTCTTATCATTCGTTGACATGGCTCATGAAAAGGAACCATCGAATCGCCTCTACCACGCTTTCGAGATATTCTCGCCTCGGTCTCTGATGTGAATGATAGCTAAAAATCATGAAATGTCTTATATATCATTAAGCTTAAAGTCACGAGCTTAATCTACCGACAAATGCCTCAGTTAAAAAATTTCTTAGTAAATTATATATAATATTTATTATAATTTGTAATAAATATATACTAAACTAGACAATACTGTTACTAAATAAAGAATTTTTATGAATTTTGATTTTTTTTTTAATTTAAGTTCAATATGTAATCTGTACATCCTCTTATTATTAACAAAATGTAAAATTATTGATATGTTTAGAGTATAATATAAGACATCATAGGATAATATATTTTCACTTATGTCTTATGAGGCTTTCTACTTCTAAGGTTAGTAAAAACTATAAAGTGTATTGATATAGTATTTGTATATTATGATATTCTTTTAATTTTTTAAGTTATTTTAATTATAATTTACATTTTATGAGATTTTTATATTTTAATTTTAATTGATAATGTTATTATTGATAGCTTGCAGATTTATATATAAGATGTGCCGCAGAATGAGCACGAAAGTTCAAAAAAAACCAATGTACATTGTCGTGGTGTTATCGTCTTCCTTTTCTTAATATTTAAAGTGAAGGTTCCCTAAGTAAACAAAGTCAATTGCTGAAATAATTAAGGCACAAAGATAGGGCGAAGACGTTAATCTATATCACTTAACTACATTAATATATATGAGGAAGATTGAAACTATCATCAAGAGAGGGTAATGCTATCAGCGAGGCGTGATCTTCGTTTTATGTGGTCGCATGGTTAAAATCTTAAAAATTATATAATCCCTAAAGTCTATAGCGCACTTCTAAAGTGTTAAGATCTGACTTAAGAACTATCTCATATTTATATCGAAATGGACATTTACTAAAATCATTGCTTATCACTTGAGATTCAATATATCAAGCAGAGCTGGGTACGAATCTTGAAAAGTCCAACGGTAATGCTTTCGTTGATGAACATTTTTATATATTATACTTATATTTGTGGTTTTTATTTTGGTTTCTCTGTTTTTTTTGATATATATTTTATCTTCTTTTCGGTTGTGTTTATACTTTTTTTTAGATTGATGTTGAAGAGAGTGAGCGTTGTTTCGATTTTATGTATGTATATTTATGTGTGTTCGTTTTGAACTGTCAGTGCAGCTGCGCGTTTCTGATGGACTTATAACGTTATGCTCTTGGTGTTGACACAAACAGTGTGAATAGTATTTTACAGAACAATATCCCTTTGTATAGAACATGCTAAGCAGAGAAATTCCTACAATACTGGGACGAAATAAAGGTTTTACTGTATGTTGAATATTGATCGAACCAAGTTATCTCGCAATATAGAAACATTATACTTTTCCACACTCCTACACATGTGGCGGAGAGAAGACTGCAGCGATTTGCAAGCGAGCTACCTATCTGCACTTGCATATTGACCTCTCTTTTAAACCTTGATTTTACCAGTCGTTTTACAAAGTGAACAAACTTCTATTGCCAGAAAGCTTAGAGAAGACTGATGCAGGTTAGCGCCGGTTAGCATTGGTCAGAGACTTGGGAGAGAGTGAGGATTGGTGCACTATGTCATCTGATAAGTAGATTTTTATATTCTTATCATATTACCAGGCGCCATAATTGAGAAAAGATTGCTTTTCCGCGATTTCCAATACAATCTGTTTAACTAGAACTAACTAGTAAACCTATCATAGACAAGGGCTACATCGATGTTTGTATTTGGTCAGCCGCCCAGCATAAGGGGCAGGCGGTCGTGTCTATCGCTGGATAACAAGAATGAACGTATGGATAAGTACAACATGCTTCTACAAATGAACGAAATGGCTGAACCTAGACGACCACAAGAGAATTTGAAACCGCGCTTAAGAGATAACACCGAGTAAGGCCGCCCCTTAAGAGATCAGACTACTAAGAATAGAAGAGAATAATATATTTTATAGATATGATGTGTGTAAGAGCAAATTAGGAGCTTAAAGAACGATTATTTTTCATCGTGGATTTTTATTTTCTATGGTTACTGTATATATATACGAGCCACATAAACTAATGTTTAATGGCTGCGTCTTTATCGAGTCACCCTAGCTGTTTAGAGACTATGCCTAGTTATCGATACTCCGTCAAAATTTTGGTACCGCCATTATCGGTGAACCTAATCATCGAGAGACACACTAAATAGTGGCCGGTTCGGGAGGATTCTTTTGACATTTGTACTTTTTATGTTCTCCTTACATGTCACGCAGTCGATTGGAGGATTGGATTTAGTGATCAGTTCATTCCCTGCACTGACAAATGTGCACCATATAAAAAGGACACATCTAAGCTTATGAATATACGAATTCTCGTTTCAAAGAGTGTGGACAAGAAACATAACTCAATGCCCTTGAGCGAAGAACAGTTTGACTAGAATTTAGACAAAGCAATAACTCGCTTATCTGGGCAGAGTGTCAACCATCCGAATGTCTTAACCTCAGATACATATTCTTATCTTAGTGATGTCATCTACCAAACAGTTGTGGGTCTGCCAATGGGCTGCCCCTCTGGGCCCCTCCTTGCGACCTCTTTTTTCGAGTTACTTAGTAAGGAACATGGCTGAGTAGACCTGTCCTTTGACTTAAACCAGCTAATATACAGACGATAGTTGGCATGCCGACTAAGACTTCCATAACTTTGTGTTGTATCCAAAATAGCTACAGGATAGGGAGACAGTGTACTCGTGTCGACTTATTGAGGTTTCGTTAACGTGAACATATCGATAGGTGTAATAAAACCTTTACTACATGACCAGGGTGAGGGCATCGACACTGAACGTCTTTGCCTCTATTCTTGGATGTCGGTTGGTACGTTAGACGCGAATGGATTCCCTTTTTCTAAACGCTAATATTCTTTTGAGAAAAGGGTTAATGAGCGCGATACGCTCAGATGTTCGCAATTGAAAACTCAGACGCGTTACATCAGGCTAGCTGAAAGACTAGATGACTGCAATTGATTGAGTAGGTGACGCGAGCCTTGTCAAAAAGCTGTTAGAAGAGTGGCGGTTTCCTTACCCCAGGGCTCAGTCAGCTGGCAGATATTTAACGGATCATTAGGAATTTTATCCATAATGAGACCTCCTATCTGAGCAGCGCACTATGAGCATAGCCTAATATTACCCTAGAACCGTCCAATCTAATAAGTTAATTATTCAAATGTTTATTCATACAATAGCTATCACAGCCTCTCTGTTTGATAGATTCTTTTTATATTAGTAATGTATTTTTTATATTAAAAATCACTTATTGACCTAATAGATCCCGCTCTGACGTTCCTATAAATACGTAGTATATAAAAATATAGCTATTTCAAAATTCCAACATTCATCATCAATATCTGAACCAAGATATATGACCATTCTAACCCTGTAAACTTTCTCATTGTTATTAAATCTCAGCCGTTTTATCCGTTTCTTCGAATCACCTGTATTTAGACTTTCCTGTTATTCATTATCCTCTTATATTTATCGTCTCTCCATCCTCTCACTTCTTCTCGAAATCTTTTATACAAATTGTATAGATCATAAAGTTTTTTGCTAGATATACTTTGCCTATACTATACTAAATATACTATTGCCTATACTAAATATACTATTTTACCACATACTCTCTATTCTCCAAACAGAAATAATAACTTGTGTGTTCCAAAAATTTAATATTGCCCAAAATGGAAATTCACAAAACTTAAATTGCTTGAGAAATTATCTTTCATTTTATGACTGGCAGATCATCAGATGTACAGCAAACGGATAAAATTTGGATATGGAGAATTTTTTAATCAAAAGTTACTTAAACTTTACCTGTTCTTATCACCTCAGCCAACACACTTTTAGGATTGAACCTTAGCTAACACACTTTAGGATTGAATATTTTCTCATCCAGGCAGCAAGCTACTTGATAAATTAATTTCTTTCATATAGTAATTATGCAACTATTGTAAAGTGATGTCGCAATTATTAAATTATAAACTCAGCTCAATAATAATTTTCATTTGTTAAAGATACATTATAGACTTGAACTATGCAGCTTTACTAAGCCAAATTGGTATTTTTAAAACCAAAGAATAAATAAATGGTCAAATAAAAAACAGTTCCAAACTCCATTTTCATCATATCTTTCACCCATTTTTTGGCGAGTAAAAAAAAGAACATAACCTTGTACTTGTATTGGTAGATCTTCAATCCTTGCTTGGAATAAGTTCTTTCATTGGTATTTTATACTATTGTACTATATTACTGAGGTTACAATTTAATTTCTGTTTATAAAATTATTTGAGAACATAATATCACGATTAAGGTTATTTAAAATTCCACACCCTCTGGTGGTTCTATGAAAACAAAAGTTCACAGATAGTTCACTGCATAAAGATTTTGAAAACGCTCTATATTAATCATTCCCATAACTTAAGAATATTTATGGACAAATTTCAACTCCTTAAAAATTTGTGATTTTCTAGGAAATATCATTTTATAACCAAACGATGTTACTTTTCAACTTGCAAATTTGACCAAATCAAAGCTATTAAACATTTAGTGTCTATTAAATTACAGAGTATAGAACAATCATTTGTAGATGTAGTAACCTAATATAAAATGAACTCCTAATTAGAGTAATAGTAGAGCTGCTAACTGGATTAGTACATCTTACAATATCCTTTAATGGGATGAAGCTGTGATATCTTTGCTTCTCGAGATTTATATGACACATTTTGTTTGTTAATATTCCTTTCGAATCCCTTACCTATGATATCTTATTTCAAACAATAAAGAGCATTCTCAGAACCCAGACGACTGATAGTTAGCAAGTTCATGGGCTTTTATAACTCCCTACGCCTCCCCCCCAACAAACGCTCTAAAGTTCAACAATCCAATTTTACTTTGGATCTCAAATTGTTATCTGCACATTACGGAAAATCAATATACACCGAAACATACCATTGGCTACTACTATTTTTTTTTTTTTCCTTAAAAAAAATTCCAAATTCAATCTCCAGCAGCAATTATCTATCATTTTACAACAGAAAACAATGTATATTATAGCCAAGAAGAGGATAATGTTTAAATTCATATTTAAATTTGATTTAAATTGCAGAAACTTTGATGAGAAAGAAAAAAAAAGCCTGAAATTAGTGGATATGATGGAAAGAAGGCAAATATGGATATTGTATGTTAATGATACAAGACAGAGGGGATGGAAAGTAGGGGAGATTGGTAGAAGGTATAAGCTCTTTTACAGTGGATCTCTGGGGAGAGAGAAAAACATAAGGGCTGGATAAATTTAAATGAGTTTACACAATATTTGATATGTAGATAGAAGTGACATGGTAATGAGCCTGGGATGGGTTAGTGTTAAAATAATTAGTGCTTATGCCCCTCAAACTGGATATAGAGAAGTTAAAGAATATAGTTGATTGTAAAGATTAGTGGTCTACCGAAAATGAAATTTTAGTTCCGACTGGAACCAGAATTAGCCAGAATTCCCTGGAAAAGTTCCGGCCGAACCGAAAATTCAAATGAACTTTCCTTTAACTTATAAAGATATGTAAAAAAAAAAAAAAAAAATTCTACCTAACTTTCAATATAAAGTTATATATATATATACGTATATATAAGTATATATGATATATCATATATATAATTATAACTATCTATATATATATTTATATAAGTATATATAGTATATATATATATTATATATATGATATAAATATATATATATTAATATTATATATACTATATATATATAAAATATATATATTATTATATATATATATATATACTATATATATAGTATATATTATATATAATAAGTATTATATATATATGTATTATATTATATTAGTATATATATATAGTCATACTATATATACTATATATATACTACTATATACTATATTATATATATAAATAAATATATATATACTATTTATATCATTTTCATATAAATATATATAGGATTATAGCAAGCATATCTATATATAGTATCATCCTTTTTTTGGCATATAAATATATATTTATCCACAAACCTAACAAGCAATTGCATCATAAGCTCTTAAACAGGTGAGTAAAAAAGGTAAAAGGTTGGCCGTTTTTTTATACTAACACGTAAATATTATATATATATATATATATATATTACTATATATATATTTATATATATCTATAAAATGTTATAAATGCATATATATTAATAATCTTTATTTTGTCAACCCCTTTCCAATTAAGAAATTTTATTTTTACCAGAAATAAACACCATCACTTCACGGCAGAGCCCTAATCAAGGAGGAGGTGTCTCATTTCGTCGAGCAGGAACGGAGCCAAGCCCCAAGGAGTGAATTAGCTCACATTCTCCACCCGACCAGTTTGCGACTGAGACCCCTCGAATTGGGTTTGGCGAGTGCTTTCTAACCACTGAGACTATTTCGGGCGCTTTTATATAATAAATATAAAATACAAAAAATAAACAGTATAATATATATAACACATATCAACAATTAATAATACTTACTACTAACACTATTTAAGCTAATAATATTACCATCACTAGCACTAACACTATTAGAATAACACAATAATTATTACCACTAACATTTAAATAACACTAATTATAAAAATATCACTATTAAACATTAACAGCCATATTAGCACTTTGGATTGGGGTAGCGTCAACTGCAGATATTATGATCCATATTCCATACATGGGAAGGGACAAACAGCTGATACGTATTCCAAGTCCATTGAGCCATTTGGAAAGGAAGTGCGCGCAACCTGAATAAGACTCAACGATTCTGATGGTCATATTAAAGGAAAGCATTTGAAATAATTAATATTCAAGTCGTAAAGGCCTAGTTCTTCTTTGTATGAATGAATTTTTAAAAAAGTATACTTTTATTTCACACATTTTTATTACTTCACGAGTAATTTTTAATTTGAATTAAAACATTTGATTTCAATTTAATGTTGAAATAATAAATAGATTTATGAAAAAACTATAAATCAATTTTTTCGCTTCATAAGATTATATATATTCTATATTATAATATATATATATCTATTATAACTATATTAGTATATATATATACTTATATATAATAATATATTATATATATATATATATATAATATATATATATGTTGGCGGAGAGAAGCAACGCCGTGGACCGAACACAGCGCGGACCGGAGTACAATGGCCCTCCAGCATGTCAAGTTCCTGTTTTCATTTGTGGCCCTGAATGACATTGAAGGTTCATTGGGATCGGGGAATACGACGTTCATATTTGTCGTTTGTGGTAACCTTGTGGAAACAACCGAATACCGACTGAGGTCAAATTAAGACATGCTGGTGTTCCGGCATACTGATTTACTGGGATTGTTCTCGGTGGGGTTGTTAGCACCTATTATATTTCTCGAGAATCAGAGTTCTCCTCTATTTATTGGGATATATAGAATCTCTATTGCCTGCTACGCCATGTGCTGTGATTTCTCAAAGAGAGACTTAGATTGGATAAAGTAATTTACTGGTGGTACAGAATTATGAAGAATAGGTAATTTAGGCAGAAGTTTAGGGTTAGGAAGAAGTTTAGGATTTGGAATAAGGTTAGGATTAGGAATAAGTTTAGGATTAGGATAAGATTAGGATTAGGATAAGATTAGGATTAGGAAGAAAATGATTTTTTGGGATTTTGCACATAACTCGGTGGATTATGAGGAAAGGGTTTGGATCGTGGTTGAAATGGAAACTAAGGAAGGTTTAAACTCACGATCATAGAGAGAAGTGGCATTTTTTAGGCATTGCAATTTAGGTGCATCAAGGTCAGAGGGTATTACTTGACCTCGAGCGGGGATCGTTCTGTGTTCAACCTGACTGATTTCCACATTATTTTCTTGGGTCCATTGCTTTCTAAGTTTACCAGCAAGGCAATCTCATTTCGGAGCTGATTAAAAGGTTTGTCAGAGTTGGAACCCAAGGGTACGTCAGAGTTGGAACCCAAGGGTGTGTCAGAGTGGGTGACTTCTACCCCATTTTTATTTCAATCATTCACCTTCCTACAAGTTGCATCTTCTAATCTGATGTTTATTTGTGATCATCACGCAGCACGCTGTTATACACGTGACGTCTAGAGCAACAGTGCAAGAGATGATCCAAAGTCCAAATCCCTCTTGAAATTATCAGAAGCTGTGTTGTTTCCAACCTGTGTTTTGATTTTTTCAGACCATTTTAATTTTTTCATTAGTATAATACAATATAATTTAAAGTATTGGAGGGTTAACCCTAACTACTCTTGGAATCTGTCCCAATGTAAGGTTACAAAACGAAGAAGATTCTCTTGAACGAGGACTGAAGGAATCGATGAATTTTCAAAATATGTGATGATGTGAGCGAGAATCACAATCCTAGTGTACGCAAGGCAGGAACTCAAACAGAGTCCCCGTTCGGGCGCCAACTTAATTTATTTATGTAGCGGAGAGGAGACACGCTTGGAAATTAACTAGCGTACTCCCGACTGGAAAGGTGCCTATCTCCACTCTTTCTTGGTGAGACGAAAATGCGAAGAAGATTGAATAATTCGGAGGTCCAAAGATATAATAAGAAGTCTTTAGTTTTAAAGTGATGTTCGATAGATGTGGTTTGAAAGTCTAGTAAGCACAGGCAACCAACTGACACCATCAGAGGTGTTACAGAGCAGGTTAGGCTTTTTCCGTAAGGGAGGGAGATTGTCTCCGGACTCCGTTGGCCTGCTTACTTGGGTGACTATTCAAGGAGGATTGTGAGTTTTTCAAAGTGAATAAACAATTGTGATACCATTTAAAGGAAGGGTTTACTTAACTAGAGTGTTTCCGGATCTATCTATCAATGATGGTGTTTAATCTGATATTTTTCCGTAGTAAAGAATAATAATATAATGATAGGTCAATAGAGAATAAAAATCTAAGGATATTGACACACTAGAAAAAAGTTTATGTTTACTTAATTAGCTCAAATATATACAATGTGGGAAGTTTGTGAATAGCTACAAGATAACACAATCCATTCCAATAATATTATAATAAAAGATAATAAGAATTTACAGATATGATATTATTTTAATGAAATATATACATGGGAATTAACTTAGAATCCAAGGTATTATGATTATGTACATGAGGTTTAACAACTCCGGATCAGATTCAAGAAGTGGAAACGCATCGATTCCAAATATTATTCGTGCAATGAAGTAGGGGGAGGAAGTAGAAATTGACCCTCAATTATACAAATATACTAGTTACTTAGGCTGAGATTGGACTGAAGTGCCACCGCAACAAAATGAAAACCCTGTCAAAGTAAACATTAATTTAATTAGTATGACATACTTTTAACTTGATTACATTGTACTTTTTCATTTGATACGGCAAATACTTTCCTCATATTTTTATAATTATTATTATTCTTGAACTCACCCTGTAAATTTCAAAGAGGGGTTTGTCAATTCGGGTCAATATTTGATGATCTTATAAGACAGTAAACTGCAAATAATACATTCGGTTTACTACTTTTTTTCAACACAAAATTTTTACATTGTACATAATTAGATTTGTATAAATTAACTTAGTTTCTTTATGTGTACACACTAACCTGAAAACTGGACAAATCCAACTTCCAGGTATTCAAATACTTCTAGTATGGTATAAATGTTCTGGTACAATCCTGTACTCACTAATACTTTATTTCACAAATGTTCAGTTGTATAATTTTATCAATTAAATATCATCATAATTATAACAACAA
>JABUQX010038352.1:0-30975 GCA_015478945.1 Trachelipus rathkii
GGGACTATATCAAAAGGCAGTACTTGAAATTATTAAAAAAAGTAAAACTCATATTAAAAAAAAAAAAAAATCATAGAGGGTAATTTAACCATTTCAACTGTTTCAGGCGTAACTGAACTTCAAGAAATTCCAAGTGATTATTCTATAATTATTTATTATTTTATATTATTATTTATTATTATTAATATTATTATTATTATTATTATTAATTAATTTATATATATATATTATTATTATATTATATTATATATAATAATATATATATATATATATAATAATATAACTAATATATATATATAGCTATACTATATAATATATAATATATATAATATATTTATATATATATAATTTAAACAAATAATAATAATAATAATAGATATTTACCAAATATAATAATAAAATAAATAATAATTAAAACTAAAACGACTTCCTTTATCAACATTAATAATTGAAGCAGAATTATTTTTAGATCTTTCATAAAACGTACACATTGAAAATGCACTTAAAATGACTCTAATAAGGAAAAAAAAATTACAAAATTACCCCTGAAAACTCTCTCTCCTACTCCCCACTCTGCAACTCTCTCTCTACTCATCTACTCTCACATCTCTTAATCGTCTCCTGCTCTCTACACATCTCTCATCCATCTCTACTCTCCGCTCCCTCTCTCCTCTCTACCCTCTCTTCTCTCTCTCTCATCTCATCCTCAATTTCCTCTCTCTCAAACATCGACCTTCCTTCTCCCCATACATCCTCCTCTCTCTCTCTCTCTCACTCTCACTACTCTCTCTCTCTCTCTCTCCTCCTCTCTCTCTCATATACATATATATCACTCCTCTCTATCTCTCTCTCTCTCTCTCTCTCTCTACTCTTCTTCTCTCTCTACTCATCTCTCTCTCTCATCTCTCTCTCTTCCATCTCTCTCATCTCTCTCTCTTCTCTCTCTACTCTCTCTCTCTCATCTCTCTCTCTCCTCATCTCTCTCTCTCTCTCTCATCTCTCTCATACTCTCTCTCCTTCTCTTCTCCTACTTCATCTCTATATCTCTTTCTCTCTCTCTCATCTCTCTCTCTCATCTCTTCTCTCTCTCTCTCTCTCCTCAATCTCTCTCTCTCTATATGGAACAGGAAATTGCTGTAAAATTGAACGAAAAAAAAGAAAAAAAAATTTGCTTTGCTTTGAAAGCATCATATTTCCGAAAATAAGATGAAGTATAAAAAGACAAAAAGAAAGAAAAATAATAAATATACAACTTACAAAACATATTCCTCTATCGTAACCTTGAACGTCAGCTGTTTTCAAACCTGATTCTATTCGCATTTCTGAAGGAAAATTCAATATTTCGATTACAGCAATCCCACACTTTTTTATTTCTTGAACGTGGATCGCAGGAATGCCTAACCTAGATGACGACAACTAAACGAGGACGAGGAAGTAAATCAATATAGTAGTTATACTTCATCAGTCTCAAGACTGTTCAAGTGAGAACGTAGCCTTTTGAATAGTGTGCACTCAGCCGAATACTATGCCATCAAAGAGTTGTAAAATATCAGGCCAGACGGCATTGGTATGTCTGCCGTTATATTTAAATGACAAGTTTATTTGAGGCACTTGATTGCCCATCAGTAACACCTTGCGAATGGCGCCTCTTCTTTATGATAGCTCATTGAAGGTCTCAAAGCTGTGCTACCTACAACGGAAACATGCATCACCATTTTTTCCCTGGCTCAATCAGTCTCACAGCTCAAAGAGAAAACACAAGCAGCCGTTGAAGTATATTGCAACAGTGAATATGAATATAGAAGAAGACCAATTAAGAAAAGTAATTTAGAAGATTTATCAAAGTTGGGTGGGCTTTAAAGAATGAGGTCTCCAAGGTGGCCTTTAAAAAGTTTCCATTTTACCCTTTTGTCATATGAACAGCAGACGCAGAACCTCCGCCAGAACAACACTACCAAAGCGGATTGGCCACCATGTTGGACCCCTAAACTTTTACTTTCCTACACATACACATAAATCGAAGCTCAATAGAAAACATTAAAATCACAGCTCTAAAAAGGAGTCTTCAGCCATCCACTCTATCTCTAAAATTCTCTTCCTAAGGCTGCCTAACAAAGCAAAAGGTCAAAGCTGGTTTCGTCCCTGACACAAATACATAAACAGATTCATAGAATCAGACAAGATATGCCCCAAGAAGCTGACTATGACAGAAACAAGTTGCTATGGACTAGCTTTAAATGCAAGGTGCAGCTTCGTGGCTTCCTGGGAATCACAAGCCGCAAAACCTAAATGAGGAGCTATAGCTTGAGACCTTGTCGAAGGAACTACGGCAAAAAATGCTGCAAGACGACTCGTCACCTCACAAGTCCAATCATCACAGTGATGGTCATACATGGACTAAATTTAAGAAAACAATCCCGAGGCGCAACTCGCACAGAAGGAAATTGACGGTGATTTCACCCAGGACTATCTCTGGATAATTTAGAACCCCAATTACCAAGGATCATATACATAAAACCAAATATTGCAGAAGACTATCATACCTGGGGAGACTTGATCATCAAGCAACTTCCCCATCCACATATAAAGTGTAAATCAACCGAAACCAATTCCTCACACTTACTAAAATTTGAAAGGTCTCTGTTGTATAAACCAAGGCATAAATAAAATGCATACTTTCGATTAATACTGTCGTTTTTTTTTCCTTTCGCTGATCACCAGAGAATATACTATATTATGTCCCCAACTAATTTAGATTAGAATTGGGCTAAATGCCGAACTCATCCTCTCCTGGTCCACCACAAAATCACAAGATTTGGAGAAATATAAGCCATTTCCACATCACTTCTCTAAGATACAAGAAAATAGAAATATACAGTGTTGCCAAAGACAAAACCTATGTTCAATAACTAGTGACAATTATATAAAATCAAGCTACACAATGAAAGCAAAAAATTTAATAAACCTCCGAGAACATCGACCACTGAAAAAAAGCCATATGTTGGATACTCACTAATTATGATATTCTCTAGCATGTAACATAAAAAATCTTACATTTTCTCCCGAGAATACAGCTTCAGAATGCCTTCTTTTTAATATTTTTCAATTCAGACACCTCACGGGTCGAGTGTGTCGTGGACTTTGCTTAAGAACTTCATAACCCTTTCTTTCATGTTGCCTTGATCAAAAAACTGGTCTTACGTTTTTCATTCTTTTCATATTTTAAGCATTTCATGTGTAAGTTTCATGAAAATTGTCTTGCTTCGCTATAATTGATAAGGCCCCTTAAACTTCCAACTGAAAATTATACACGAAAATCTGTAAAAAAGAAATGAACAAACATATCTTTTTATCTATTTTTATTGCTCATTGCCGGACTCCTAATTATTCAAGGCTTTCTAATCCCCCTGTAATTGAACGATTTAACTAATGTTGTCTGCTCATCGACGCACGAAAGTATTTATGGGTAATTCTTTAAGTCTTTTGTGTGTGTGTAGGTGTGTACTGTGTGCGCCTCGTGCAAGCCAATATCTTTATTTTTCCAAAGAAATCAGTATTTCATAAGAAATGCTGATATAAAATAATAACAATCCTTCCGCTTTTCTTCTCAAACTCGCTAAATCTTGATCAATATATATTCATTTTTTTTCTTCGCCACCGGAAATTACCAATATGCCGTGCATTATACACTTTTTTCTCTCACCAGAACCCCTAGATGATCATTTTCGAAACCACCTACTCTCTCCCTCACTTCATATTACTCATACCATTTCCCCACTCCATCTCCAATGGTAGTATACTCAATACACTCCCTCTTAACAGAGAATAACTTTACGCGCATATTCTCATGTTCCATTTTTAGTCACTCTCACTCTCAAACCAAATTCCAACACCAAATCACAAATTACAAACCATACAAAACCTCTCTAAAAAAATCTATATAACTACGTTTCAAATCATCTTCACAGTTATCTCTTCGTTACCCCCTCCAACCACTACCATGAACCTCAATAAACACTAATATATATATATCACAGACCTACATATATATAATATATTATAACATAAAACCTATAAAACCTACAAAAATACATAACCCTATAAATAATAATAAATAATATACAAATACTATACTACACAGTAGTTATACTCAACACATATATTCATATAATATATAATAATATATATAATATAATACTATAACTATATAATACACTACTAACATAACCCCATACCGTCAATATACTGCCAAAAAAAAACTACCTCATTTTATTTAAACGTTTTTTTTACTCATGTGAGGGAAAAAATAAATTGAAATTTTTTTTTTAATAAATTTTTATTATAACCTTAATAACTAATGTGCCACTTGTTATATATATCTTACAGCTACATTTCCGACTACTAAAAAGATCGTTGTGAATATTTTATTCCCCCCCCCTACACATCGCACGAGCATCAAAAATAAACACCGCGTTTTAATGATTTATCAATGAAAAGACTCAAATTTCGTTTATTCTCTTATTGTAAATGTCCTTGAGAAGGAAAAATTTACCTTCTACAAACGCTCAATAAGTTGTCTCGTATCTACACATTAAATAAAATCACTTCTACTAATTTGATTAAACTCTTAATACAAGATTTGCCGATAAATTCTCTTATAATCTGAACTCAACAATCTATATTAGGCACACACAGTTTAAAGAGAAAAAAAACTATTCTCAAATTCCCCACAATTACTTAAGCCAAAAGAAATTTGATACTACCACAATAATAAAAAAAACAATGTCAAAATAGAAAATTATAAAAATACAAAACAAACCAATATATACTAATAACTAAAATATACTTAAATATACAGACATAACACCGACTACATACAAAACATATAACTACAAGATACTAATAAAATAACCTATAGTACTTACAATAACAAATAATAACCATATAATAACTCATCACTCAACCATTACAACCTACAAACACTACTACTATAATACAAAAAACAAAGAAATATAGACCAAAAGGGTGCAAGAAGGTCGTATATGACACCTAATAATAATAAGCTCATACAACCTATATAATATAAACCTACTACATTCATAACAAAAACACAAAAGACAACCCTACGCTACATACTCACAACACCCCCACTAAAAACTACTACTAAAATAACCAAACATCAACTAACCACCAAAACCCACCCCCACATAACCACAACATAATAAAAAATTACATAACACTAACACATAACACCTAAAACTACAGCACTAATACACACCGAATCAAACTATAACACAAACACCAACAACCAAACACTATAAATATAACTATCCACTACCAACACCCCATAACATATAACCCCCTAATAACACCAAACAAAAATATAAAATATAATCGACTACCAAAAAACTACCCACAGCCCCGACCACAAAAACCACTACACACAACAAATATCATCCTACTACATAACCACAGAAAACAACAACTAAAAATAACATACCTATATACGAAATCAAACCTAATAAACTATACTATGACAAGACGCCATCTAGAGAAGAAAGAAACCTATTACATATTCTTAAAACAAATGAAACATCAAAGTAAAATTTTTTATTAATTATATACAACTATAAACTAATAAAAATCAGATATAACCTACATCCAAATCACAAACACATCATTACATACAATACACAAAAACACCCCAACACCACACCACATCATTAACTACCTCCACTAATCACAAACTACATCTAACTCAAATAAACTACACTCAATCCCAACTCGACACTAAAAATAAAATAATAAAACACGCATATTACACACATACCACAATAAACTCAACATAAAACCTAAACATACAATAACCAAATAAAATAAATCACAACATCGTAAAACCAAATAAATCATCAACATCCATTCACAAAAAATCCACACTCACACATAAATTTATCCTTATGTACTAAATTATTCAACACACGCAAAACCAGAACCACCAAGCCATCCACCATCCCCAACCCCTTTGTCTTGCTTCTATCTCCATATTAACAATTATCTTAAATCAATCAATCTAAACATCACCAATAACTAAATAAACAAAATACCATAATATGTGGGGGTCTATAAATAATCACCTAAATAAAATAAATACAAATTCTCAATATGGATTGCATATCATAGCATCAATCATTGTCTCATATCTAACATATAAAAACAACAAAGCAGATACAAATCCTTAATAAGCATTATTGGCTACACTATCATCCCACAAAACACCACCCACAAAACAAAAAACCCACACACACACCAACAACACAACCCACAACCACCCACAAACCAGCTACAAAAAAACAATATAAAACTATAACCACCACCACACTAATAAACATACCACACCAAACTATAACCATACCACCAACAACGAATTATAACCCTAACCAAATCAATCACACCACCCTCAAACAACACTATAGTATATACCGTAGATATATAATATATACACTCAACATACATATAAAAACAATACTACATAACCCATAATACCCAACATATTAAAACCTAAACAACCTCCCCCACCTCAAATAAAAAAATATCATAATATACTATTATATCACTCACTATAAATATATCTTTACATCAATGATATAATTTTTTACCTCACCAATATATAATATATAATAATATATATATATATATCATATTATTATATTATATTACCTTACATACTATATATAAAATAAAATATATATATAATATATAATAATATAACTATATATAAATAATACTATATAAACTCGATAGCACCAATGTCCAATTCAATAAGGATGCATCGATAATTCATTACTTTACTAGAAAATTTTTATGAAAACTTTTCAAACAGTTCAGTGAAAGAAGAAATAAAATATAAAGATTCTACCACCATCCCCCACCACTCGACCCCAAAATTAAAGTTTAGATCTTTTCATAGTAGAGCAATTAAGCTAAAAAGGTTCATTTTAATTAGACCAGTCCCACAATTTTTAAAAAATCGGACAAAATGCGTGAACAACAACAAAAATAAACAAAATTCATCGATCGCAGAAAAGAAGTGACTTGACCGCACCTTACTACTTCTGAGTGATCGTGATCTTGTCCCTTATATTACTCAAAACATATCATAAATAAGGTGTTATGAATAATCTCAAGCCGACGACAAAACACGGATAATGAGACATGGCTGACGACCTTTCGAGTGACGATCAAAAAACTGCATTCAATACCAAAATATTATTAATTAACCTACACTAAAACCTTGTGCAGATATTGGGCTATCGTGAAAAAATAAATACCATAGTATAATATATACTATACTATATATCATATATATATAAAATAGTTAATAAAAAGTCTGAATATAGAGATATTATATATATCATATTATATATATATATATTACAAATATAATTTTATATAATTATATATATATATTATAATACTATATATATAGTAAAAGTTACTTAAAGCCCACACGGAACGGGAGAGCTCGGATCAAAAAAAAAATTTCAAGCAATTTTCTATGATACATAAATAGACGCTTTAGTTCGAATGAAAAAAAAAAAAAAAAAAAAAAAAAACCAATCATTATCTCAAAAACTACAATAGCTACAGGAAAAGGAATACATTTTTGGAATCCTGGTAAATTTTATAAAGAAAAATGTAATAAAGAATACCAAGTAACCGCACGATCGTAGATGTCGGTTCTCTCGGCCTTCCGCGGGAACTACAGGGTAGGACTATTCCCCCCCTCGGGAGGTCTCCGAAACCCCGCTCTTTGGTATTGGGTGTCGCCGGGTCCTCCGCCCCTCCCCTACGGTATGGAAACGTCCCCCCTGTTGTCCCAGTCGGCATCGAGGCCCCCTAACATTGCCCTCGTAATACCTTTTCAAATCAACAATATATATAATATTAGCCCCTAGAACAGGTAAAAAAAAAAAAAAAAACAAAAAAAAAAAAAAAAAAAATTCATTTTCACCATATAAGAACAATCACCTATTTCAATAGACTATCATAGATGCTACACCGTTGAAAATTTTTTTTGATCGAGCTCCCGTTCCGTGTGGAAGCGTTAAAGTAACTTGTCCTATATATATATATATCCAAACTCATAAATATAATACTATATAATATTATATATACTATACTATATTATCACTATACTATATATATATACACACTACTAGAGTAGTAAGCAGTATTAATATATAGTATACCATAATCAAAATTTATAATATATATATATTCATATATATAAATATAATATAATCTACAAACCCCTCCAATAATATATACTATATATCCTATCACCCTTATAAACTAATAATATCAGCAACATCTACGCAAGAGCCACAATCAAACACTATCTCAAAAACGTACAAACACATCCAGCGAAAAGGAACATACATTGCTGGCACCATTCGCTGACGTCCACACATTTTATGACGAAAATCGTAAATCAAACAAAAAAAAAAAAAAAAAAAAAAAAAAAATACAAAAAAAATATATCTCAAAACCTAACAATCAGCCTACAGCGAAAAGGGAATACCATTTTTGGAAATCTCGCTAAAATTGGCTAGGACAAATGTAAAAAAATGAAAAAAAATCAAAAAAAAAAATTATTGTATATAAATATAACACTAATTAGATTAGAGGGACCTACTTACTAGAAGAACTTTTATTGAGATTACTCGATATAAAACTAAATAGACCAATAATTAAATTTGCCATTTTTATTTATTAACTAAAAGAACTACCAAGCGGAAGATACCGCACCGATAGCAGAAGTCGGGGTCTCTCGGCCTTCCGGGAACTACGGATAGGACTAATTCCCCCCCCTCCGGGAAGGGTCTCCGAACCCCCGCTCTTTGGTATTTGGGTTCGCCGGGGTTCCTCCGCCCCTTCCCCTACGGGGTTGGAAAAACTCCCCCCCTGTTCCCACGTCGGCTCGCAGCCCCCTAAAATTGCCTTGTAAACCTTTACAAATAATATATACATAATATACATATGTATATGTATATGCCCCAAAAAAAAATCGCCAATTTTTATGTTTAATTTTTTTTTTTTTGTACATTTCCAGGACCAGCATTGGATTCAAAAATGTATTCTTCTTGCCTGAAGATATTATAGTTATCGAATAGGATTTTTTTTTTGAAGACTTGATCAAGGGAAGAGTTTACAGTTCTTGAATGAATGACCCAATTTTGTAATGATATTCCTTTTTCCGTAGCTGATAGTAGTTTATTGAGATATGGATGTGTTGGCTCTTCTAGAGCTGCCAATAATTATAAATATATTATAAATATATATATAGATAGTATATATATATATTATAATATATACTATATATAACATATATATATATATATATATATAACTATATATACAAAATATTATCATTATCATATATATAAAAGACTTATATTAACGCCCACACGAACGCACGAGTCGGATCCTACCAAAAAAAAAAACAAATTCACGGTAGCCTTCTATGATACAACAATCGACGTATTAAGCAAAAATGAAAATATCCATAGAATCATTTTTCAACAAACCTACGAATAGCACAGCGAACAAGGAATACATTTTGGAATCCTGGTAAATTTATTTTTACAGAAAATGTAAAAAAAAATATCATGTTAATAATCTAAAAGATAAGTCATGAGGAGAAGCCTAAATTTAAGACCTTATTACGTACTACCGGTTAAAAATAAATAAGACAGATCTCATAGCAGCAGCCTGAGCCGTCATAGTTTTCTGCTGTTTGATCTTTACTTCATTTTAACCATCGGAGAATTAACCATCGTAAATGAAAGGATTTCACTGAAAATATTTTTGTTCTCCTCCGTGTCCTAATAAAGTGACAAAAAAAAAAGTTGCGACAATCATCTTCCTCCACCCCCTCGAGATGTCAAGGAGTTCGGCATCGACGGCTCTCGGGTCCTTCTCTGCGCATACCCTCCGCGGTCGGTAGGACTATTACTATATAAACGTATGAAAGAACATCCCCCTCTGTCGCTGAATCTCTTAGCATTTAGTCGGACCTACACCACTTTCCGTATCTCACGATTACCATATACAAATCACAAGGACCTAAAAATTTCCTATTACTATATAAACGTATTAAAAAATACATAACTAAATCTACAAATAAATTTTAGATAATTTCAATTTCTTATGTTTTTAAAACATAAAAAAATTATCATAAGGAAAAATTTCGAGGAAAAAAAAAATGTTTTTCGAGTTTCAACATCGAGAATGTGGAAATTCCTGTGAATTTTCTGCTCATTCTTGAGTAATTTAAAATTAAGTTTTGTAATTTTGAACAAAAATATTTCCTGCACAAAAAAATTTCTTATTGGATGAAAAGGAAATGTAAGATTAAATTGTATCTTGTTTTTTGTTTGATACATCGATCTAGATTTGTATCTAAATGGCGTTTAATATTTTTAAATTGGTATGTAATGTATTTTATGTATCATAAATGAAATGTATCATTATCATCATACTATGGTATTAATGTGATTGCCACTTGCACTTGTGAAGGTGATTCAAGTCAGAGGAGGAGATTGATAGTTTTGGTGTTTCATTGTTGGTACTGGATACTAGAAGGGGCTCTAGAATAGTTCTTTCTAACATCAAAGAATTTGAGAGTGTCAAAAATGGCACTGACGTCTATGCCTGAGCAGTAGTACTTTCATCTTTTCTCACTTTATTTACGGCAACAAGGGAAGTGTTACATTTAAACCCTGAGTATCCCTGGAAATAGCGAACATAGTTCACTCCTTTTTTTCCTGTATCCCTGGAAATGGTGAACATAGTTCACTCCCTTTTTTCCTGTATCCCTGGAAATGGTGAACATAGTTCACTCCTTTTTTTTTTTTTTCCTGTATCCCTGGAAATGATGAACATAGTTTACTCCTTTTTTTCCTGTATCCCTGGAAATGGTGACCATAGCTCACTCCTTTTTTTTCCTGTATCCCTGGAAATGGTGAACATAGCTCACTCCTTTTTTATTCTGTATCCCTGGAAATGGTGAACATAGTTCGCTCCGTTTTTTACTATTTCCATTTGTATTTTTACTTCTTTATCTCCTGTACACTTTCAATTTCCACCTTTGTCTTCTTTTTAGTTTTGCTTTTCTTTTTCACTTTTTACAAACATTTTATCATTACAACTTAAACAAAGACTTTCTTCCCTTATGCTAAATATGAATTCGTAGGAGCAAGATAAATTTCTAATATCGACTTAAGCATCAAAGAAGCTTACTTAACGATCAAACAATAAGTATCAGTGATGAAATTCTAATTTGTTTATAAATACAAGTTCCTTCGAAATTAATAAAATGGATTTTGAATAGACAATTCGTTTCTTTTTTAAAACACCAGTGTAAAATTGTTTCAAATTATGAAAAATTTATCTTCTGCTACTTCCATATGTAATTTATATATAAAGAATAGGCCCTCATAGATGCCCTATTATAATTCTTATAATTCTTATTAAAAAGGTTTAACATTTTGAGTGAATTGGAAGGAGGTAGTAATTTATGAAGTCATCTTTAAGTTAGAGTTAACTTTAATATTTTTCATTTAAGTCTTTCTCTCTTTGAAAGTGTTAGTTTCGAGCAGGTGAAAACAAAAATATTTGAACAGATTCAATTTTCAAAAAAATTTAGAACTCCTAGTGGAGGAATAACCGTTTTAATTTTTTTACCGTTTTATTTTTTTATTTCAATTTATTTTTACTAAGACTAGTATAAATTAGGATTTCAAATAACTGCTTTTATTGTACTTAACAGTAGTGCACCTAATCAAATTATTTTCATCTTTTTTTTAATGAATATCTCAAACAGCTTACTGAATTGAGGCAGTTCACTCAAGACTTATAGTTGTGTGTCTGCTGAAGCCTTCTATTAAGTAGAGATTAGATTTCCTCATTTCTTTCACTTTTCTCAATGTATAAATTCTTTCGTTGACTTATGATGAAATATAACATTTAAATATTTAATAATTTTTAATTATTTTCCAATGATACTTAGAACCATCAATTTATATTTTTTATTTGATAATTTTAATAATTTATCTTTTGAAACGATTATAATATAGATAATTAATAAATATATCGATACATATATATATTAGTTACATAACAAATACTCGATTATTTATACATTCATACATACAGTATCCCTAAATATGATACTCATACATTCATACATTACATACATCATACATACATACATATACATACTTAGCCAGCTAGTATCATAAACTACTAATATTATTCATACTACTACTACATATACATATACATATACCGTACATATCAATTATACATACATTATTCGAATACTTAAGCATTACCATTTAATTATACTACATACATTCATACAATACAGTACTCAATACATACATAACATACATACACACGATATTATAGTACTACATAACATAACTATTGATATTATGCCTCAAATTGTAATCAATTATATCCGTACAAAAGTTATTTAAATTTTGTTTGATAACGTTATGTTATATTCCATTAGTGAAGGTCATATTATTATTTACTCATGTAAACAAATATTTTTATTGAATAAGTAACCATCATATAATAGTCAAAGTATTATGGGTATTAATAAAGCTCCACTGTTTACATATATGGTGATATAATATCTTATCAAGATAAAGATTAAAAATCAGAAGACACCTGCAGAAGAACGTATGAGGAGACTCACTGATTAAGATACTTCGTCCGAGCTCCTCCAAGATATGCCAAATTACAGAAAACGCTACATATAAATTATACGAAAAGGGGAGCTACAATTCACTCAGTGAAAAGTTCACTATGTACCGGTCTCCATTTGATCTATTTATATTATGAAGTAACTGGGAGAAGTTCCTATCATGACTCTGGCAACTTTTATTACTTACTTATGTTGTTATTTGTATAATAATACATTATTAGTTTATAACTTTTAAATCTATTGTCTATTACAATTCATTATATAATCGTGGTACCTGATATATATCTAGAGAGCATAAGTAACCTTATGAGATGAATTATGACTGCAAGGAGAGCTATCATTGATTTATGAGCCTATTAATATAGTAATACATATACATAACATACTAATACATTAACTTCATAATAATATACATTCAAGTACATATACTCAGTACTACAACCTACTATAATATACATTACATAACATATACATATAAATATTATATATATTATGATATGTTTATATATATTATTATATTAATATATATATATATTAATATATGATATATATAGTATTATTAATAATATAGTATATATTATTTTAATAATAGTATATATATTAGTATACTATATTAGTATATTATATATTAGATATATTGATATTATGATATAGTATATATATATAGTAATAATATATATACTATACTATATATGATACTGTTATTATAATATATTATATAATATATATATAATATATATAAATACTATATTATATATATATATAATAATATATATATATATATATATTTGATATATATATATATAATAGTATATATATATATATATATATAGATAATATATCTTATATGTATATATATATATATATATATATATTAATTATATATATATAGTATATATATATCCTATAATAAATACTATATATATCATATTATAAATGTGTAGATGTGTCTATTAAAGTAAATAAGGGATAATATATTAATCGGAAGTCGATAAATACTTATAGTTTAACAATTGAGATTGTACTGATCACCTAGGTAAAGTTTTATAATTTCAAATACGGACTCTATATAGAAGCTATTTATGAAAATTAATTAAAAGGATAATAATCAAAATAGATTAAATAGTCTCACAGCTATATATCTATTTATATAAACTAATTTACTCATAGAGATTCAAGTGATTATTTATACATTAATACTAAAATAAAAATCATTAACAAAATCTGTTAAAAACATATAAAAATAATTACGTAAAAAAATTTGTCATTTTTAGAACCCTCACTCTTTAATTATTATTTATGAGTTTAGAGAAAAAAATAAGTAAATTATGATAGTATTTTGAGTATACCTTGATAAAAATAATTTTAAATCTCAAAGAATTATATTATAAATTTTTAATCATAATTTAAAAACAAAAGTAATAAAAAAAAAACTAAAAAATATTTATTTTTGATTTGCGTGTGAAGAGAAATTAGATAATTTTATTCTACATTAGGTTTATGTCTTATGTATTTTCAGACTGCTGTGTGACTCGTTCATAGCGCTCTCGATATATCCTTTATAATTTTTAAATATGTTAGGTATATCTTTACATATAACTGTTGTTGAACAATCAATTTTGTAGGCACAAGGCGCAATAGGTGGAACAATTTTTTAAAAAGGCGGATAAGCAAGGCTCGCCACAGACGCAAATTGCTCCATGCGAATAAATATTACGCTTCTCCGTGTTATTATTGATATTTCTATGGCCGGGTCAGGGCATTTATTTTATCCCTTTTATCCCATTTGATAAAAGCTAATAAATATTCCCGAAAAGCACGATACGGCAGAACTAATACTGGAGTATACGGTCTCTTTGCCAGTTATGATAAAACTTTTGTATATATATATATATATACAAATGCGTGGTGTGCACGTGAATAAAGAGTGCAGTTGTTGCAGAAATATTCCTAGTTTTTTTACTTGTTATGTAAATAAAGCTCTAACCATTATGTACTTAAATAATTGGTTAGTTATCTATCTATATCTATGATATATAATATCCGTATGCGAATGTTTATAAATAATATAAAATATCATGTGTGCATAACTTATTATGTAATTATTTTTAATTTTAGTTTACTAACATGTTTTCTGACATCTAAGTCTTTTGTTGGTGATTATACGAGAATTTTATATGATACTTAATAATTATCCTTATAATAGTAACGTTATGTAATCTGTGTAAGGTCATATAAATGTATATATATATAATTTAATGTGTAACATTTTCTGGTAAGTTTCTTACCACTATGAGAGAATAAAAATATTGGTCATACCTATGTGTCTTCTCATAAGATACTCTATCAATATAATATAGACATCCAATCTCAGACTACTCGTGATAGTAGAATTACCTCTACCCTGGGGGAAGAAAGCATTGGACTCGCCCAGCACATAGGACTACCTATGCACGGGACAAAGGAAGGTGATAGTAGATATACGAGATCTTAATGATCGACCGCTTGTGTTTTACGTGAATAAAATCATATTGTATAAGATATATATATGAATTTTTCACTCTTCCCTGAATAAACAAGCTATTTGCTTATGTATTAATATATCGACACTATATACACAGTATACTTTGAATAGATATAGAAATTGTTTAGTGTCTCAAACAAGCCCAACCAACGGGAGAGGCTCTCTGGTGGTAAAAGTGTTGCGTCAGACAGCGCGCATAGAGTTAAGCCTATTAAGGCGGTTATAAGGGTAAAGTGTACCGAAATTAAAAGTGAGCGCCTGATAATGAACAAATATAGGCTGTCTATATGCTGACGCATACAATGGTCCTGCTACTTGGGGATCTACCGGGCTGCGAGCAATATTTGAGGCCACATAGAGACGACATAGTGCGGATGGCGGCCACTCTAAGATAAAATATATATAGATCACAGGATTCTTGTCTCTGTAATATATATGATAGGACAGGACTAAATTTAAATGGTCCCTA
Source organism: Trachelipus rathkii (assembly GCA_015478945.1). Classification (NCBI taxonomy): domain Eukaryota; kingdom Metazoa; phylum Arthropoda; class Malacostraca; order Isopoda; family Trachelipodidae; genus Trachelipus; species Trachelipus rathkii. The sequence goes on from JABUQX010038352.1 coordinate 15,769, forward strand.
AACAACAAAGTCTTGCTAATTATAATACTATCATACTGGTGAAAAACACTAATTATATCATAATATATATATTATATTAATAATTATATATATATATATAATATTATTATATATATATAATATATAATAATATATATAATTACTATTATATATATATAGCTATATATATATATACTATATATATATACTTATATAATATATTAATATCATATATAATTACTATATATATATTTATATATATATTTAATATATTATTAAACTAGCTTCACACTGGTCACTCACTATAATATATATATAATATATTAATTATATTAATTACATATATATATACCTATATATATATATAGTTATAAATATAATATATATATCTATTATAATATATAATATTATTAACTATATATATAATTTATATAACCAAAAATAAAATTGCTGTAATTTATAATACTGTATAGTTAGTCCTTTACATTAATGTATGTGGTATGCCCTGTATACCATAGTATTATATATAATAGTATATTATTTATTAATATATAATATATAGTATATAGGTATGATAATTAGGTCAGGGGTGAGTTATATATATAATATTGATTTATATATATATTAAGTATATAGTATATATAGTTAATATATTATAATATTATCCTATATATAATAAATTACTATATCATATATATATTATATAATATATATATATATATATATATAATATAGTATGTATATATATTATTATCATTAATTATTGAGGTATGTAAGTGCGCTGCATATTACATCACCTAGGAATACTAGAAAAGTTAGTTAAAGAAGTAACATGACCTACTTTATATAAGTGAGAACTCGTATGATAAAGTCAGAAACAACCATACTAAAGTTTCTTTAACAACTTTACCAATCATACTCTGCATGTTTGCAGCCGCTTTACTAACCTATATCTTGCACACCACGCATTTATATATAGTATATATTATACACCTTCTCTCTATACGTTCTTTCCTCATTTTTTTCATGTTTAAGCTATTATCTTTATCATCACACCTAAATATACGTTACCTCACTTATAGTAATTGTCCCATTACTGAACACTACGTATTATGTTATCTTAGATATCTATTAAGCCTTCTTATTATAAAAGTAATTAATTTAATAGACCATTTAAGGTTTCACATGTTATAACATTTAAACAACAGGTTAAACGTAACAATACCTTATCGCAATAACCCTAGCGCCTCTTAAGGCTTGTATGTTCTCGATTCATCAGATATTTTAGTTTATAACGACACGCCAAGGATTTAATTCCTGCTTGATGACCACTCCTACTATTTACACAGCTTTTAATCTATTACATTCATCATCATACGCATTTCCCTTTTCATCCACAATATATATTATACCTAAACATTTAAACTATGCAGATATTATTTGTACTCACTAAGTTTGTATTAATACCATTCTAACAGTTTAGACTATAACTCATACCTGTAGATCTACTATTTACTTTCAACCATCACCTTTTTAAGAAAACTCTATCACATATAATCACCCCTCTAATACGCTAAATAATCCTCTCAAGCTTCCATCAAGATTATTTATTCTTACTCTCCAATAAAAGGCAAATGCATTATTATACCGCATGTGCAAATTAATAGCAATTATAGGGCAATACCTAGTATCTCCTCAATAATCTCTTTTTCATTCTCCTTCACGTACTATAACATACTTTCGCTTAGGCGCTAGCAGGTTCTATTATATAGTATTCACCCTCGACTCTATACATTTCATTTCACACCAATAAAATATTATTAATAAGTGAACTAAAGGTAGTAACATAACACAATTACTGATACATCTATATTTGTCTATGTAATTTACCCATTTCAATATTTCGTCTCCTTTATTCTGTACATTTATTTATACATTAGTATACTATATATATATATTAATTATATATATATAGATATATATATATATATATTATAATATATATAGTATATATATAGTAATATATATATATATCCAGCTATCAATATTAATAATAATATATAATAACTTATTTGGATTTCACAATCATATAGTAAACGCTACGTCACGTACCTTACACGCATTAATTAATCACTGAACATTCTGCCTAAGTACATGCATTATCCTTATTAATCACTGAGCTACTACGCTCCACTACTTATATGAACAATATTTCAGTAAAACCTATAAATAAATATTTTGGTCTTTCTTCTTATTCATACAATTATTTTTCGTGATCATTTCATTTCTAATCTTTAAAAAATTTATTCCACACAGTCTACTCGTACCACTTTATTATAAATAATGCACCTTCTTCTCTATACTCCAACCTAGTTACCCTCAATCTAACTTGTTAGTATTAACTGCTTTCAATAACCAATAATTTAATATAAGACTATATATATATATGACTATATATTCTATATACAATATATATATCATTGATATCAATATATACCTTTTATAGTTTACTATATAGTAGTTCCCGTCATTACTCATAATATTTATCCTTTACCCCTTGATATATGGGTACTTATAATTATCTATATCAAATAATTGGTACTCCTTTAAATCTCTCGGAACTATTATAGCCCTCCATATTAATTCGCTTTGTTCCCTCACTAACTTCCAAATACTAGTTCCAAATTTTAACTAATCTCATTCGCCACATTATCTTGATTCATTATTGATCATCATACTACGCTAATATTCCATTATGAAACTGCAAGTGATTGATAACCGATTTATTTATATTTATCAACTTATCTTTTAAAATGCAATCCTTTATAAGTTCTACATCACTAATTATATATATCATACACTATCATGCTATACACAATAATACCTTTATTATTTATAACTTAGTGACATCATCCAAGCTATGGATTATCAAAGAATATGACATATTAGATAAGTCGTCTATGTGACTACTCTAATCAAACTAATTATGATTATCAGGATTTATCACTATTTAAAATTGTAAAAATTAAGGATCATTTATTTTAACATTATAATAAATATATCGCATTATTATGGTATATGATAACTTTAAAGAGTAAATAGCAACCACATTTGGCAAATTTATATTCAACACGGGGAATTGGAGTTTAGTACAAGCACAGTTTTAAAAATTTAATTAATTGATTACTTATATAAGCACGTATACTTATTCCATATTCAATAAACGATTTATAAGAACAGTACCTGATTTAAGCATTGACGACATTGTAATATATCAACTCAAGCATAGAGTAGAGGCTATTACAGGGTGCATATTGGAGGTACGAATAGTAAAGCACTGTTTGCCATATTAAAATTAACCCTTAAACTAAAGATACACCTATTAAGACCCTCTAGATAGAATAAACGACATATCATAAATGAATGTACGATGGGAGTCATCTGCATCAACTTTAATATATAGTATCGGCCATATATCGAAGCTTACCATAATGATTTTATACATTTCATAATAATCTAGCATGGGCGATACATTATTCAAAGCATAGATTGATTATAAGAATAAGTTAAAAAGATGTGTTTAATTCAGTTATATATACTATATATATACTATATATATTATAGTAGTATATATATAGTATATAGTTTATAGTAAATTCATTTGTAACCAACGTATTGTTCGTATGTATTATACACATCGCTTTGTATGTAATATATGAAGCAAAAGTCGGAGTATTTATGCCTAAGACAGCAGAATCAATTCTAAACTAAAGAAAAATACAATAATAAAAATAAATCATGGTTTCTTAGCCAGTTAATAAACTGGGACGGAAAAATAGTAAAACTTGCATATTATGAGACTTTTGCGGTAACTAATTAGAAGTACGACCTTAGATATATAGTCATTAACATATATTATTCACTACAAATATAAATTTAAAATATGAATATATATAATATTTGATATAATGTCATATACTTAAAGAATTTTAGTTCCTCCAAATGCTATTATATATAATATTAGTTATATACGTAATATATATATATTATTAATAGATAATATATATTATATAGTATATATAATATATATAATATAGTATATAGAATTATAAATATTAATATTATAAGATATAATATATATTAATATATTATATATATACGTATATATACTAATATATATTATATATAGTATAGTATATATTATATTATATATATATATTATAATAGGTAATATAAGTATAGTATAGTAGTAGTATTAATCAATTAATTGATTAATTTTTATATTCTATAACTATTATATATATTATATATGAATATGAAATAGAAACCGGTCTAGGTTTTTCTCTTCATATGTATAAAATAAAATGTATAGTATCACTTGGTATAGTTATATATAGTATTAATTTATAGTATTAGTCTCTGAACCATATATATAAACTTCAACGTTTCTTGACAGTTTTATTATTTAATATAATAGATTAGTGATTAGTTATCAGGTACATAATTAATCAAATTAATAATTATATATAATAGTATTATTATATATATAACGTTATAGTAATTATATATATATATTAAGTCTATTAATATATACTTATATATATATAGTAGTAGTATTAATATATGATTATTATTATCACAAATATTTACATATACTATCATATATATTTATCAATTATATAGTAGTTTATTATGGTGTAGTAGTTTGAGAGGTGAGGCCTAATTATATAATATACTACATATATATATAGTTTATATATATATATATTTAGGGTGTATTAGATATATTATTACTATATTAATTATATTATTTATATAATATTAATTATAATATATATATAGTTATATATATATATTATATATATAGTATTAATATTAATGAATATTATATATATTATAAAATATGTAAAATGTAGTTCGACCCCTTCTATTTTGTTTAGTATATATAAAATTAATATATAAAGGAAATTATATATTTTTAATAATGCCTAATTACTGCTATTACTATATAATATACTACTACTACTAATAAATATAATATGCTATAATATAATATTAATATTAGTATATATATACTATATATTATATTATTAATATATACATAAAGTTATGGTAGTATAGGAGTATAGTTATTGATATACAATAATATTAAGTATATACGTATCTCACATCACACGATAATATAATAGGGTTGATAATATAATATTGAAGTATTATATATATCATATATTATATATATAGATATATATATAGTTATTATGATATATAATTTATATATAATTAATAAGTATATATTCACATATATAAGTATTATATATATATTTAACTATATATTATATATACCTATTATATTATGCCTATGGAGAAACTTAGTATAGTATTATAGGTATTAATAGGTTATATATATATTCTGTACGTATTAATTGATATATTTAATATATAATATATATGTAGTATACAGTGGCGCTAGTGAGACTTGGGGATGGAGGGGCGTGGCAAGTTTATCGATATTATATATTATCAGTGTATTATGTATATATAGTATAGTTTATATATAGTTATAGTATATAGTATGTAGTATAGTATATATGTAGTATATATATATAGTATACTATATAAGTATATTATATATCTGATATATATATATATAAGCACGTTGCAGCCGCTCCATCTCCCAAGTTCTCACTAGCGCCACTATATATGATATATATATTAGTATAGTATATAGTTATAGATATATATATTATATGATATATAGTAAGTACGATATGAGTATCATAGTATATAGTATCATAGCTACGTAATCATATATATAGACCCCCAGTCGGCGGCCATAGCTGGAGGAACTGGGATGGACGGGGTGCAAGTTATGATTATCATATATATACTAGTAATATATATATAAGTATATATATATCGTATAGTATAGTTACGCTATATATATAGGTATATATATGAGTATCATACTATAGTATATATATATATATATTATCTATATATGATAGTATATATATATAGTTAAATCATATTATATATATATATATATAACCATATAGATAGTATATATATAGTTTATTATATATATATAATAGATATAATATATATATAGTATGTTTATATATATATATCAGTATGTATATATATAGGTCTATGGGTATATATATATATGTATAGTAGTATAGTATAGAGTATATATATAGTAGTAGTTATATATATATGAGTAGTAAGATTTATTATATATATACTATATATACTGATATATATAATGATATTATGTATATAGCATATAGTATATATATATATATATGATATATATAATATAGATATGATATATATATATTAGTAATTATATATATATACTGATATTAGGTATATATATATACATATAGATATATAATATATACTATAGTACGTATATGGAATATATATATATGTAGATTATTAGGAATAGGCTATATATATATAGAGAGCTTGGATTATGTAGTATAGGGTATTATAGTATAAGTATCGGTACGTAGGTAGTGTTATATATATATACTGTAGTATTAATCGTATATATATATTATAGTGATTATCATGAGAATCTTTGTCCCAGTACAAATTTGTTGGTACGAAAATCGAAAGTCGCCTATAGTGATGGAGCCTTACCTCTTTGCTTTGAAGGTTTCGAAGAAGCAAAGAGTGAGAAGATAAAACTGTATTCTCTTCAATGTTAGACATAATAAACTTTTAAAAATACTCGGCAAAATAATTTAATATTTGGGTGACGTCACATCACTCTTCTACAACAGATTCTTTGAGTGGATATTACATTTGGTTACTAGAAAATAATTGTTTTTTTTTTTTTAGCTTTAAAAAATAAAGAAAAAATTCCGTCATTAATATATGAAAAACTGTATTAAGTATGACCGTTACGAGATAAATAAGCATAACCATTTAGCAACACTTTTTAATTGGACTATTGTATATACGCAATGAAACGAGACAGACGCAGTTGACTTTCAGCTGCCATCATGAACTCTTCTAGCCAGGAATCTTAAAAAGTGATTCATCTGTGCAAATGAAATTTCACACAATAAATGCGAAACTGTAAAACGGTATAATATAATTATGAATCAACAAAATATTCAACTTACGAAGGTGCTAATGGTTGATCATATTGTCATTGGCCTTAGGCAGCAATAGTAAGTATTTAAACATACTTTCAGTAAGCTTCTGGAAATATTTCCTACAAGATCTTTCAACTACTAGTGGAGAATTTTATGGATAAGGCGAGGAGTCGATGACGCTCCGCCAATAGTAGGTTTTTGTTTGATGTGTTCTACATGATCTTGAAAGGGTTAAGATAAGATAAATTGTCTTGCCAATGTAACATATAAATTTCACGTTGACTGAGAAATTTAATAAAACCTGTTTGCCTTGTAACTCGGTGTAGTCTTGCAATATATGTGAATAACCTGAAGGTTCATTAATTTCAAAACATGATCATATATCATTATCATGTCTATGTATCGTATCGCTCACCTTATCCTGTTAGGAATCAGATTAAGTCCACCTCTTCCCACTTGTTTTGCTAAAACACCACAACACTATCGCTGTCTTATCATTTTGGTTTAGAATACACAGTAACGACCAGGGCTGTGGAGTAGGTTATAAGATAATACGACTCATCTTCCATTTCTGATTCCGGTTCTGATTGCACTATAATGGATTGTCGATTCGATTCCAACTGCTTTTAAACATGCAACTTTTAACTCTGATTCGGATTTTGATCTCGTAAATTTACCGATTGCAATTCCGACTCAACAGCCCTGTTGTGACTGTTGTCATTTGACTTTTTCTCGCCCAACACGAAATTTTAAGAACTTAACTTTTCTCCATCAAAAACAAAAGTCAGGTCCTTGTAATTTTTGGAGAGTAGACGTTTCTGCCTCGCCTGCAGGACAATAATGATTTTTTACCATGAAAATGGTGTGGAAGGCTGAATTATGTGTGATTTGCAATTTAGAAGTGTATAAGATTCATTTTCAGTTGGGATACACAAACATTAGGCGTTTTGACTTTTGAATACCTAACTTTAACAAGTAGAGCTTGTAGAGTAAAAAACAAAAGTGACATGCATTACTTTAGAGTCTTTTGGGAGTTAGTGACTATGGTTTGGTATTGCAAAAATTGTTTTGCTTAGTTTTGTCTTTTGAAACTTATGTTGTGTGTATTAAGAACTGGGATAGAGTAGTTTTTTAAAAAATGCTTGCTTGACCTAACCGGAAGCTAATGTCTGTGGCTTGGTATTGGAGACAAAATTCAGTATTCTTCTTTATTCTAGATACGAATATGAAACCGAACTGAATTCGTGTAATGAAGATTCCGGGTTAGAATCCTAGAGAGAAAGTTATTAGAGAATGTTCGTGAGGTGTGATTTTTTTTTATTTAATGTCTAATTAAATCGCTACTAACTTCAGATCTATTGACTGCAATCCATGAAGAGATCCCCTCCCGATAATATTTCTGATGATTTCATTGGTGGGTGCCATAACACAACCAGCTTTGGAGTCCCTTAACAACCTTTCAAGCCCAAGAGGAACATGGCCCTAATGGACCGGATGTTATATATATGAGGCTATGTCATACAAATAATATACTATAATATATATTAATACAAAGTTACGTCAAAAAAATACTCATGTAATATTGGTAACAGATGTTTTGGATCATTATATACATTGACTAATATAAAATTAATAGATAAGTATTAATTGACTCTAATTCATTATGGAAATAAGTGATTAATATATAGTATAATATACTACTATATGATTTAAAAAAATAAAATTTAAGAGCATTTTACCCTAAATAAATATATCATTGTAAGAGTATTCATATTACATATATATATATATATATATTATAATATATATATATATAATATATATATAAATATAAACCTAATAATATAATATAATAAACTAAATAGTAATAAACTCTACTAAATACATTATATAGGTAATATATTAATATTTACTATATATATTATGTTACTATTAGTCGGGTAGATAAGTATATTACTACCGGGGGTATACTTAATATATCTACTATTATATAGTTATCCTAATATACTTATATATATAATATATACTATAACTATAAATATATATATATATATATATATATATATATATTATTATTATATAGACCCAGAAGTCTGCCTATCTGTCCTTCAATATCAAAAGTCCATTATAACTGAAGGCTACAAAATAAAATAATAACATTTTTGAATTCAACGAACATTTTAATTCGATAATGCCGGGCCTAAAACAAATATTTTTTATTAATTAATTAATCAACTCCTTCCTTCTTAAATCTTGAGTAAATAGAATCTTAATTGTTGTAGACAATAAATTCAGCCCAGTTACTATTACCTGGGGTGCTGGGAATACACCTCTTGCGGGAAAGAGGCTCGTGTAACAATTGGTGGTACTTTTCCTGGCAGAGACCCGGGGTCGGGCGAAATAACACGTTATTTTTTTGTTTCTTTCTTTATTTTTGGGTAAAGAAAACCTCTTCTTTTTATTATATCGTTTCGTATATATATATATATATTTATATATAAGATAAGTGATATATATATATATATATCCTTTATCTATTTTAAACATTCTATTATCTTTTCGTAATTTAGATTTTTAGTGCCGAAAGGAGGTGGTAAACCTCAATCTATTTGTCCTATCTTTTTTTTAACTTCTATTCTTTCTATTGGTTTTAGTGCCGAAAGAGGTGGTAAACCTCTAACTATTGTCCTAATCTTTTTATATACTTCTATTTTTTCTATTTGTTTTAGTGCCGAAAGATGGTGGTAAACCTCTAACTATTGTTCTATCTTTTTAACTTCTATTCTTTCTATTTAGTGCCGAAAGAGGTGGTAAACCTCTAACTATTGTCCTATCTTTTTAACTTCTATTCTTTCTATTGATTTAGTGCCGAAAGAGGTGGTAAACCTCTAACTATTGTCCTATCTTTTTAACTTCTATTCTTTCTATTGTTATAGTGCCGAAAGAGGTGGTGGTGGTAAACCTCTAACTATTGTCCTATCTTTTTAACTTCTATTCTTTCTATTGTTTTAGTGCCGAAAGAGGTGGTAAACCTCTAACTATTGTCCTATCTTTTTAACTTCTATTTTTTCTATTGTTTTAGTGCCGAAAGAGGTGGTAAACCTCTAACTATTGTCCTATCTTTTTAACTTCTATTCTTTCTATTGTTTTAGTGCCGAAAGAGATGGTAAACCTCTAACTATTGTCCTATTTTTTTAACTTCTATTCTTTCTATTGTTTTAGTGCCGAAAGAGGTGGTAAACCTTTAACTATTGTCCTATCTTTTTAACTTCTATTCTTTCTATTGTTTTAGTGCCGAAAGAGGTGGTAAACCTCTAACTATTGTCCTATCATTTTAACTTCTATTCTTTCTATTGTTTTAGTGCCGAAAGAGGTGGTAAACCTCTAACTATTGTCCTATCTTTTTAACTTCTATTCTTTCTATTGTTTTAGTGCCGAAAGAGGTGGTAAACCTCTAACTATTGACCTATCATTTTAACTTCTATTCTTTCTATTGTTTTAGTGCCGAAAGAGGTGGTAAACCTCTAACTATTGTCCTATCATTTTAACTTCTATTCTTTCTATTGTTTTCGTGCCGAAAGAGGTGGTAAACCTCTAACTATTGTCCTATTATTTTAACTTCTATTCTTTCTATTGTTTTAGTGCCGAAAGAGGTGGTAAACCTCTAACTATTGTCCTATCATTTTAACTTCTATTCTTTCTATTGTTTTAGAGTCTATTCCTAACAAGATTTGGAAACCTCATAACTTGCTCTAATCCACCTAAGATCCCAAGTATGGTTTCCTTAGGGAACGCTCGATTGCTGATCTTTTCTTTCTCTCTCTAGCTCTAAATCATCTGTTCTTCGGTATTTTCGTAAATCTTTTGTTGTGGAGCTAGTCGTTCGAAAGATTTAAATAAAATTTGTCACAAAGAATTTATTTCTAAACTTCCCTATTTTGTTTTCCTTCCCTTTAATTTCCTTTCCTGCTATTCATAGCAGTATTTGTAAATGGCTCCCATTCATCCTTTCAAATATTTCAATAGTTGTTGTTCCTCAGGGGGTTCTCTCCTATTACTAAACACTTTTTATATTTTTCATTAATAACACCACATAACCACTCTTATGCTGACGATTCCACCATTCGTTACTACTTTTTCTCTTTGAGAGCACCTATCTTTCTCGTATATTTTATTGGACAAAGAAAACGTAATTATTTTCGATGATTCAAATATTCAGGTTCTTCATCTGTCTACTCAACATAATCTTTCACACAAATATATATATATATATATATATATATATATTATATAATAATATTATATATATATATATATATATTATAAATTATATTAATATATATATATTATATATATATATATATATATATATATATAATATATATATATATATATATGACGATAGTAAAGGCGTGTGTTAAGAAATAAGATGGTAATCAAAAGTGGATTTGGTTTTAATAAATTAATAGCGAGTTAAAGGCAGGGATGTGTTATCTCCCCTTGGTTATTCAATGTGTATATGGATGGAGTTATGAAGAGACTAGAGATGGAGGTGGCAAGGGGGAAATGTGGTTAGAATGATGGAAGAATGGAGGTGGGTGGAAGGGTGGCCCTACCATACCTATTAATACTGTGCGGATGATTTAGGTTTTTGTGTGGGTGAAAATTCTGAAAGAAAGGAGTTTGAGAGGATTTGGTAGAGAGATTTTTAGCAGGGTGTGTAAAAGGAATGGTTTGAAAGTAAACCGAGATAAGAGTAAGGTTTATGGTTGTGAGTGGGACAGTTCTCGGTGTTGAAGTTATGTTAAATGGTGAGCAGGCTGGAACAAGTGTCTGGAGTTAAATATTTAGGATATAATATGTTGGAATGAAAAGGGAACGGAATGATGCAGAGTGTAGTAGGAAAGTTGTGAAATGGCAGAAGGTGGCTGGTGTAATTAAATCGTTGGTGATGTAAAAGGGACTAAGTCTTGAGGGCGCTAAGGTCTTGTATTACATGAGGGTATGTTTGTTACCATGTTATATTTATGTATTGTCTTGATGATCTGCAATAAGAGGTTTAGACCCTGAAAAGTTCACATGTTCAGATGGATCATCTTAGGGTCGTGTTAGGTGTGAAAAAGAATCTATAAAATGAAAGGAATGAACGTATTAAAGAGTTATGTTGTCTTAAGATAAGGGATAGAATTAGAAAAGAAGTGAAAGTGCTTTGAGATGGTTTGGGTGATTGGAAAAGGAAGAAGTTTCCGTCTTGGTTATGTTAAGCGGATGTGATAGTGGTGAGTGTGTACTTCTACACTTGACCGATATGCCATAGTGAGGGTCCGTCGGCGGTCCGTGAAGCTCTAGGGTGTGGATTTTCTTGGACTTGCGAACGAGTTCTCACTTATAGGTATAGAGGGTCGTTCAGTCTAGTGCTTTATTTTCGACTTGTCATATTCTCTACTACTACTATTTTCAGATTTTTCCGAGTTATCCCAGCTTCCGTGTACCTTCAGAAATTTGCAAGTTGGATAGAAGGTAGATGATATGACAGAGGTGTGGCCATCGTTCTATGTACCTTTACTTATCCAAAAAAGAAGTAGTTGCCGTTATCGTTACTGCTTTGCTTTTGTACTACATTGAACTAATGTAATATAGTTTCAGGAATGATTCTCAGATTTCTCGTTGTCTTCATTTCTTTTTTTTCACTGTATACCCATTCTTGCAAAACTTTGTTTTTTTGTATCTTTTCTAGTTTACTCCTTTCTTCTTTCCGTTATCGTTACTACTAACTACATCTACTTTACTCCTACAACCTTCTACTCTTCCGTTACTGAAAAGTGTTGCGTTATCGTTATTCCGTTTCTTTGAAAAGGAAAATAACGAAGTGGCCGTTCTGTACTTACTACTTACCGTTAACTACGCTTTTAGCTTTTCAAATGTCATTATAATTACGGTATATTAGGGCAATTTTTTTGTGTTTGTGTAAATAAATTTTCAAAATTATCATTATTTTAAAAAACATATCCTGATGTAAAACCCTAGCGCACTCAAGAACTTAGTCCCCTTTGCAATAAACACAACGAATATAATTGCAGATCCGCCAACACCTCCTGCCAATTCACAACTTCCTTACTATCACAACTCCTGCATTCATTCGTTCCTTTCATCCAACATCTATCCTAAATATTAAACCTAGACACTACTTGTTCCAGCTCTTACGCATCTAAGCATCTTCACACCGAGGGCATGTCCTCCTCAAAAAATAAACCTTACTCTTATATACTTTTACCTTCAAACATCTCCTTTTAACACACCCTGGCCAGAATCTCTCTACTAATTCCTCGTCAACTCTCTCTCGAGATTCGCACACGAAACCAAATCAATCCGCATACTAATAGGTAGGGGCATATTCTCCACTCTCTTACCATTCTCCATCGATTCTACTAAACCCGAGATTGTGGAGTCGGGGAGTCGGGGAGTCGGGTAATTTTGAAGAGAGTGGAGGTCGGAGTTGAATGTCGGAGTCGGTTAATTTTGAAGAGGGGGTGGAGTCGGAAGTCGAAATTTGGAAACGACTTCCACAACCCTGATTCTAACAGCATCCACTGGGTCCATCTCAGTCTAATTCTTTCATAACCACCCCATCCATATACAAATTGAATAACAAGAAGACATAGCACATCACATATCCCTGCCTCCCTCCGCTATTAATATTAAAAACAATCACTTTCACCACCATTTATTATGTATTAATACACACGCTTTACTATCGTCATATATATTGATTCCATTTCAGAAGCTTACCGACTCAAACACCATATATCCAGATCAATAACACAAACAAGAAGACACATGTCATAGAGCTTCCGTATTAATCATTTCATAAGCCTTCAAAACAAAATCAAAAACAAAAGAAATTTTATTTCTCTCGTGCTCCGCTCATTTTCTCCAATCAATGTTTTTCAATGTAAAAGATTGTGATTCCACATACATCCTCGTATATCTACCACTTTCTATAAGCCACCTTGTTCTCACAATAGTCTTCAGTCAACTCGACGAGACGGACGGCATCTTTCCGACCCAAAATATAAGTAATATATCTTTCCTAACTACATGTAATAAAAATAATTACCCCGCCCCGCTCCCTATAATTCCTTACAGTTTACCCTTGATCCTCATTTCGCCGCCATTATATAGGGGTACTATTACTGCTGCTCTCTACCAATCCTCGGACCTATGCTCCTTAGATGACACATTTTGTTTACAACAGACTTCTATTCCGCAAGATCCAATCAAATCAACCATCTCGCTCCGCTCTTCGATCATTTCAACCCACGGTAATTTCTACTAAATACCTGCAAGATTTATAAAGTTCTTCAAACTTTCTTGCCTACACATTACTCCTCCTTACTATGACCTCATGCCCAAAATAACCGTATTCTGGCACCATCAAAACCCACAAGTAGTTCACTATCTCATTGTTGTGCGGTTTTTGAAGTGTTCCCACCACACTCTAAGTTACATTCATGGTTTCATCAGAAACGAAAGCACCATCCCTATTTCATTATTCTTCTATGAAATAATTCCCCTTATTCCTTTTATTTATTATATATATATATATATTAATATACTATATTATAATATTATAAATAGATATATATATATATATATATATATATATATATATATATATATATATATATATAAATATATTAATATATATATATATATCATAAAATGATTTTTTTAGCTTGAATATCGGGGTGGTCAATTAGCTATCAACATTTAAGAGAAGTTGAACAAATGTAACGGGAATAAAAAGTGTACGGAGAAAAAAAATAACGGGAACTTATTCGGGAGCGTTACTTAAATGAAAAAAAATGTTAACGTACCCGTCCGTTACTTGGCCGTTACTTCCGTTAACTACTACTTGAAAAAACTAGTGTTCGCGTTAGTAACCGGAGTAACGGATCGTGCCCCCCTATATAATGATATATATATTAATATATATATACTATGATATATATATATATATATATATATATATATTTATTTAATATAATATATAAACGATTAATATATATTTTTTGGTTTATTATATATATATATATATAATATTTAACGTCGAACTGCA
>JABUQX010038353.1:0-10000 GCA_015478945.1 Trachelipus rathkii
TTTGGAGGGGTATTAGGTTGTCATATGGTTTCGGGTATGAGCTGTTTTCTACTATGGCTTAATCGTTTAGGCTTTTGTTGTCTGTTTGTTGATAAGATGAGGATCTCTTTGTGTACTTGTCGCCTTCCTGACGGGTATCTTGTCTCATAAAATTTCTCCTGCCGTTTCCTGTACGCCTTGTGCCAGCTATTATTATGAGTTCGGGTGATAGAGTTTCGTTTATTTGCTGTGTGATCGCGATCAGTTGATTGCTTTAGTTTGAATGCTTGTTCTTTGTCTTCTTCTTGTGTATATGTGCTCGCAGTGTTAGACGTCAAGTTGTCACTGACTTAAAGAACGTGCGCGCGTTATGATGGTCGTGAACTGTTGTAAGACTTAGCTTTCTGCAGTGTAAACAATCCCTTCCTTCACTCATGTATCGTATTGTGCGGTGCAGAACTCCGACGTGCGGAGATGCTCACGATCTACTCGCGAATTCCGTATAGTCGCGGTTGGAGTGTGGCGACTGTTTATGCTCTTATTCTAGACCCTCGCCGCGCTCGTAGCAAATGGGCGGCTTCGTTGTTGCTCGCCTCTGCACCGCTCTCCCTCCCTGATGAGTGTTCTTTCACAGGTGTCTGCGCCATGTATAAATATATGGTTATAGCAGGAGCTTCATGCATTGTAGAGAGAGTCTTTTTGAACAAGATTTGATATGAGACTCCAGGTGTGTTTAAGTGCTCATTAGGTCACTGCAACGTTGCTCGACTACTCACTTCGCTCGTAGGGGTAGGTTTCGTCGACGAGGACAGGCTGTGCTCTATTTTATTTAGTTTTAGCTATCTCATGATCTCGACGATCGAACCACACAAAGCCTGGCGACACAGCCTCATGCGTTCCTTCGCTGCAGGGCTCAGACTCATAAGAAGTAGTGTATCTGCCTTTAGCAATAGTGCCTCGTACTCATTCTTGACTACCTCGCAGGCTCATAATTGCAACGTTACGCATCACAAGCCACTGACTTTACAGCTGCTACCTCTCGCGCACGCGCTTCTTACTGATAATTGTGACTCATTCGGAAACTGCCAACAGCTCTAGAGATCTCACGTGTATATATAATTTTAAAAATCATTACGTTCGGGACCGACACTCGCGCTATGCGACTAGCGCAGATCTTATGCTTCACTCTAAAGTCTTGTATATCAAATCACGACTATACACTGGATTATATGATTTTGATAGCGTAAGCACCTTACGCTCTATTCCTTATAATATCCCTCATACACCATCTACACTCACACTCTATCAATATATCATACCTATATCAACCACATAGTACTAATTACTACTATACTCGATAACCCCTACCTATTAACTACATTAACCACATAAAAGGATATTATTAATTACATACTATATTCTTAAATACTACTACTCCCAACTAACATATATTGATCTATACTATCCAAAGTCTCCTCCATACTACCTCCCTAATTCTAAATACCTACTAAACAACCTTGCCTATTAAAAATACCTTGCAAACTATGTCGTCTATAGCCTATAATTATATATATTGAGCGTTCTAGATAAACCCTATTTTACAGCTACAAGCAGGAAATAATCTAATCATTTCTATACATCTAATCACGTCTGACTTATCAACTCAGTGAATGTCGGATTGTCTACACAGTCATCATCTATTAGTGTCTCATAATCTAAATAAATTTACCACCTATTTAACACATCCTCTAAATCTTAGTGATATATAGTCATTAGGAAATCTGTACGTAGACAGCGCAATTATCAGTATTGACAATCTTACCCTCGATTACGCTGCTTCTGAGTAAAATGCGATGTAAGTACAATCGGAAGTTAAAAATAACATTCCGTGTTCTTATAGATCTCGTCTCTTGGTCCTCTGGGAAGAAAGTATCTGCCCTCTCTCTCTTTCTATATGTCCCTCCTCTAGTTGGCAGTTAACAAGATTGCTCGCAGGAGAGGTGCAGCCTCTAGCGTGACAAAGATACCCCCACTGGTAAGATTCTTCCTACGGTATTTCCAGTATAAACCCCGGACTCTGTCCTTCTTATGCTCTGAAGTGTTTGTACCGCGATGAAAAAATTCAAGGTATCCTGTTTAGTTAATCACGTATGATGATACAATAGCTGGCACATCTCAATTGAGCACGCTTTTGCGCTCTGAAGCTCCTGCGCGGAGTACTCGGCTCCTTCGTATTGTACACACACAAAAAAAAGAGTAAATATTATACAATTTCAACAATAGGTTTATCTCGGGATTTTATAATTTATTTAATTAGCCTTTTAATGATAATTGTTACAAAGCTGTTTTATTATTTACTAGTTAGTTTGTTTAGCCATTACCTGATCGGTAAATGTCTTCCTGTTAATAAAAATCGATATTTATTTTCGTGTAGCTGTTAATAGATATATATATAAGTTACATCGCATTGATGATTTCTTGTCTCGTGTAAATAGCTGAAACTCAAAGCACAGTAGGGTTCATTTATACCAACTAAGTCTATTATACTCTATATATATATATATATATATATATATATATTAAGATAATATATATATATATTATTATAATATATATATATAAATATTATATATATTTAATATTATTTATATATCTATATGATATATATTAATATATTTATTATACTATATATATATGATATACTATATTATATATATGTAATCTCGAAGTAATTTTTACTAAATCTCTAATTATGTGTTGGCCTCTCGTATATTTACAGAGATGCTTGCGAACTACCGCACGAATCCGCACGGGTGGTCGTGCACTCCAGCTACATCTGCACATCTGCGTACCCAGATCATCCTCTCAGCACCGCCACCTATGCATCGCGTCACCGGTGTTTGTCGTCGTATATTAGTCAATAGTCGTCGCCAGCACGCTCACAGTTACTCGAAGAAGGCGAGGACTTACACACACTAATAGCGCACCGCTAAATATCATCGAACTCATCTAGCTATCAGTGGCGCCTACGCGACTCGGCACCGCTCTGTTTCCTTTAATGCCAAATAAGTGAGAATAATTTGCTTTTATTTGGACTATTTTCTCATAGTTCTCATCTATGTTCCAATAGTATTTCATAGGTGTAAATTATTTTTCCGCATTTGTTTTATATGTTCATCTGGTAGCCTATGGAGTCATATATACTTTAATGTCATTTCATGTGGTTCATATACTAATATATATTATATATATATAATATTATTATAATATATATTATATATGATTATATATTAATATTATATATATATTAGCTATATTATAATTATATATATATATATATATATATTATATAGTATATATATAATTGGATTAATAATATGGATTAGATATACATGAGCATATAGAACGATATGTTAATGATATTTTAGTTGCTCAATTCGAACGGGTGTGCGCGTTAAGAATAATCTCCTCGCATAGTCGCTCAGCAACAGGTTACAACCTCATCCAATTCGGCTGGTACATATTCTCACTTGTTTAGATCGTTAGGAGATATTTTTTCAAAAGGTTACTATCTGAACTGGTTGTTACATGCGCGCTCAGTGCCCCATAAGGCGTTTGTTCCCCTTTATAGGCGTCTGGCTCTCTAGTATGGTCCTAGGTTAGGTGAGGTTGTAGTTAGTTGTTTGAGCAGTTAGTGATGAGACGATTCAATAAGCTATTACTAGTCCTTTTCCCACTAGCATAAAATATAATTATACTAGTCAATCATATATAATACTATCTTGATAAAAGGAAATATAATAAAAATGTAAAATATGCAAAGGCATGGCTATAGTATTATATATTCCAGACAGCTAACAGAATAAATATAAATCCCTTATCTCTACTACTCCTATAATATTCCAAAGATAAGTTGATTATAATTCATAAGGTTCTCTTATAAATGCTCTCAATTTCGTCTGTGTTGACGGTGTTATTTGTGCTGTCTTCTCCATCTTATATAGAAGCGCACGTGCAATATAAATGATCCTCTCGTGAATACGTATATAATCTATTATTTTCTAGTCACCTATTCCTCGCGAGTATTGTGTAATATATATAATTCTAGTCTGTTTTCGGTTACGCTAAATTATCCTTATGTCCTTTCCTCTCTATCCGTTAATGCCCCTTGTGCTATACTGAAATATCTCAACACGAAGACATAATCTCTTAATTGGTTTTTATGAGCTATATATATATTATTATAATATTATATATATATATATATATATACTATCGTATACTTATATAATACTAAATGATGTATATAGATATTACTACACTATCTTAAGTTTTCGAAATTTAATCCTTTTATATATTTATTTTCTTCCCTCAATTATTATCTATAAGCAATGGTCTCTCCAATTGTATGTTTAGTTTAGTTTCTCCGTTGTTTACTATTGATTATGTAGGAGTGTTTTTCTCGTATATATGATGAGAACGTCTACGCTATGCCAGCTGCTTGATAGTATGCTTCAATTTAGTGATCGCTTTTCGTTCTATCTTGTACATTTACTTCTCTCGACAGAAAATTTATCATCATTTATTGGATGATATTTTTTTCTCAATTCGCAATTTTGTTAGTCTCTCTCTTCTTCTCATATATAATATAATATTAGGATGTAACTATCTCATTTAGCAACTTATATGTCGGGTATATCTCTATGAACATACGATTCAGATGCTAGGGTAGTACACTCTTACTATCTGTTGCGCTTCGGGCGTCATATTTTAGTATATAACCCACTTTCTAGGTCTATTTGAAGTCTCATAAGCTTGATATCTCTCTATGTCGCATTGTGGAAATATTCTCTCTCCCTTATCCTCGTGGTTTACTTCGACTCTCAATACACTGTCTCTTGCTTTTTCTGTTCTATCTTCGTCTCTCAAGTCATTCCGTCGCGAGAAGATCGAGTCGTGCGGCAGAAAGCGGTTTCTGCGAGACTTCGCTAATGGCATGCTGTTTTATGTGCTGGTTTGTAGACTGTGTATCATACTTTGATATATTGCGCTGAGGACATAAGCGGCTGTTGTGATTACAGAGTCTCTCGATAAGTGTCTTGATCAGGCACGAAGCTGATTCTATACTCATGACATTGTAGCGTGTCACACTTCGATTGATCTCAATTATTGCACCATTAACCTGAGCACTATTTTAACTCTTGTATCTATCATTCGGCTTGTTCTCGCTGACTCAGGAGACCACTCTCAGAGACCGAGCTGTTTCAATTATTGGGAAATTACACTTGTCATCTTTCCACTCAAGACAGTCCCTTGAATGCGCTCCATTAAGACTGGTATATATTATCCCGCAAAGTCTGTGCAAAATTTCTCTCGATGGCACTCTATGTTACAAATTGCTATTTCTGTCTCAGTTGTAGAAAGACTTATATGATATCGGTTACGGGAGTCTCATTGTCACTATGCGTCTCTATCTGATCTTATATTACTCCATAATGCTTTTCTCTTAACTGCTAGCTCTCTCTTAGCCTCTTCTCGATATTGTGTATTTATCCGTTGCAGATACAAAATCATCTCCGCTGTGTATTAGTGCTATCCACTACATACTGTGACTTCTGTGCTCTCACAACTCTCTCTATATTAGTGTAAACTTTATCTTGATTCCATTGACGCAGCGATTCAGTGCTTTCCTTCTTCTCCTCCCCTTGCACTTCTAGTGACATACATGATCATTTTCGTCTGGCTATTAGATTTGTAACATTCTTCTACAAGCGAAAACATGCGGATAGATAACATTTTATAAAGCTAATTTCTTAGATTTGCATATGCTGTAACCATTCTGCCTTATTCGTCTGTAAAATTAAATTTATAGACGAAGGAGAGACTTGGCTCGTGCTTTGCTGATGTATTCCTCTGTAGTTCTCCAATACTTGCTGTCTGTTCAGACTCCTACTGTTTTAATAGATTTAGTGATTAACATACTCTAATTGCACGTCTCTCGTGCTACTTATGTTATTTCATAATGATTTTCCAATGAATTAGAAAGCAACTGTTCTCTGCGCGCCTTATGCGATTTCTCGCTTGGAAGATGCTACTGCATCTCACATCAAGATGTGTTCTGCAATACTCGGTCGTTCCAAATATATCTCTCTCATGCTCTATCTTTCATAGTTAACTATTCTCTTAATTATTATTCTGAATATTGTATTTATAATATATCTTGTCTATTATGCAAGA
Source organism: Trachelipus rathkii (assembly GCA_015478945.1). Classification (NCBI taxonomy): domain Eukaryota; kingdom Metazoa; phylum Arthropoda; class Malacostraca; order Isopoda; family Trachelipodidae; genus Trachelipus; species Trachelipus rathkii. The sequence continues at coordinate 6,217 of JABUQX010038353.1, forward strand.
ACACCTCTTGTGTTCTGCATATATACGATCTATCTACTCTCTCTTAATACGTTATCTGCTTAGTAACTGCTTTTTACTGTCGCGATCTTTCTCTAGTCTTCTCTCCTGATAGTGATTCATGGTTTCTTTCATATACAGTATAGCAGATAGAATTTATTCAGCTGGTCCTCATATGTTTCTAATCACTCTTATATCTATAAATGAGTGGTGCCGGTGGAATGTATGTTACTCATTGATCATGTTCCTATATCCCTAGCTCTTACTAATTTTCTATAGACGCGTGCTACTCTATTACTTAATCATCATTATTACTCGCCTCAGCTTCTGATGTGCGCGAGAAGCTTCACCGATATCAATTACTTCCTCATATTTCGTAGATAGTCTCTTTCACTCAATATCATTTTAGCTACGCTAGTAAGTGGCATTCCTATAGTGTTATCTGTACTAGGCATTGATCTCTTTATCTCTGAGTAATTTTACTTTGGGACATTGAAGCAATGAGTTGGTTTTATAAATTACCTCTAAGTACTCAGTATACTCCTCCTACTTTCCACTCATAACTAATATTTCACACTCGTTATAACATCTTTGATATATATACATAACTTCTAAACTCGCTTGTGATGCACTGTCCTTAATATTCTTGGTGCTTATTTTTCTCGTACTTTTAATGGGAAAGGTTCATATTACCTTCTTTTCAGACACGCTTTAAGTTTATATATGGCAAGGGGTTCGATATAGCTGGCAGCCTGTATCGTATGAATATTACTGTAGCTCCTCACCAAACAACCCGCTGAATACGTGTTTTGAATTTCAGCGAACAGTTTTATGCAGGAAAGTAAATATTTAATAATTATTAATAAAGATAATTACATTATTATTAAAATTAATTAAAAATGCTATGGTGATAAGCATACGATTCCGCGCTGTCATTTCATACTTTCTTCGCGCAGCGAGACTCGTCCTCCTCCTTCTAGCAAATTAAAAACAAAAAACAAAAAAACAAAAAAAAAACAAATTATATAGTTAGTTGGCTGTTCCTCTAACGGGTCACCAATTTTTTTATTTGCGCCCGTAGAACATCTATGTATTTATAGAGTTTGTGTATTGTTCGCTGTGCATTTTGGTATAGAGGATGTTCATTGAGGCGACTAGTACATGGGTCTTGCCGAACCCAGCTTTAATTTTTTATCGTTTTAAACAATTTTGACCTTCATTGCAGTAAAAAAAATTTATCACCGCAAGCAATTTTTACCTCTATATTCCAATCGAATATGTTGGGTTATCCACCACAAAAGTTCTCTCCTTAGCTTAAGTTTCGTAAGATATTAAAATGCTTTTCCGTTGGCTCCCAAGTTATATACCGTTTCTTCTTCATTTTCAAATTCATTCCGTTCCGATCGTCTGTCGTCGCAGCTTGTGTTTAGCTCCGTGTTCTTCTTCCCTCGTCTCACCTCTAACTTCATCATCCTGTTTGCAACCTGATTTTCAACAGTGTTTGATATTTGCTTTTTTGAAAGTGTTTTATTGTGTTTAAGTTTTGGGTAGTTTTTAGACTTAAGTTTTATATTTTTTAGTGTTTAAAATTATTAAAAAATGTTAGCTACATAAAAAGTGTTTTCTATGTTACATTGAAAAATTTCATTTTGTGCTACAGTGTATATTTATTTTTACAGTATTCCTTTATAAAATTATATTATTTTTAATATCAGAAACGGCATTTCTCTGGGAAAAATATTTTTCATATTCTAATAACTTCATATTTTTTTTATATAAATTCATTATTGTTATTATTTTGTTGTTGTTATTTTTATTTTCAATTATTATTTCTATACTTTTGTATATGTTTTTTGCTTTCTTTTGTATTTCCATTTGCCTTCTGATCTGGATTAAGCAATGAACACTCTTGTGCGTGTACTTTTCCAATGTGGTCACAAACCACATTCTGGTGACGCATGGATTTCATGGACATCTTTTCAGCTGCATCTCTCATCCAAGACCTTCACGGGGCCGACAACAGTCATCGTTGCTTCTCCTCAAACCTTCAAGAGGTTTTTTGCTCGAAGCAGCTGCTATTTTCTTTTACTCACCATATTTTTATTAATATTTTTTTTATAACGGGGGGGCCTGCTTGTAAAAAACAGCGGAGCTATAGGAGTTTTTCTCCTTCCATTCTAAAGGGATAACACCTTTGGCTCACGGGCCACTGTTGCGTTCCTTAATTTTATATTTTTAACATATTTTTAATTTAGTTGTAAGTAGCTAGCTAGGCCACAATGTTCCCCTGTGGTTTATTTTTACTGTTATTTTTTTAGTCATTTTGCTAGCATGTCACCTACTAATGATGATACTTCTACAAATGTTCATGCGACTCCGGTTCGGCTCGTCCTTCAGTTTTTTACCACATTCTTTCTTGCAGAAGAACCGTCCTGCAGAGCCCTTGGGTTCTTTGCAAGCCGCTAACGGTTCCATCATCTACACTTATGGTGTCAAACAACTCCATCTAACTCTCTCTTTTCCATGTGATTTCCTTTGGAATTTTGTAATCGCCGACGTTACTATTCCCATTATTAGTGCTGATTTCCTTTCGTACTTCAATATCCTGGTTGACTTACACCATAACCGCTTAACTGATTATGAGACTCAGGTCTCCTCTTCCAGTATTCGTTTCATTTCTTCCATAAATGGTACCCATATTCCTTCAGGCAATAACCCCTTCGAATCTCTTCTGCATTCTGATTTTCCCAATCTTGTCTCTCCCATCTCGACCTTCCCGGAGGTTAAACATAACGTCGTTCACCACATCGAGATGAATGGGAGATCATTTCTCTCATGCACATCGTCTCGCCCCTGAAAAACTTTAAGCTGCTAAGCTGGAGTTTAATACTCTCCTTTAACAAGGTATCATTCGTCCTTCCAAGTCCAACTATGCCTCCACTCTTCACCTTGTGCTCAAACGAAACGGTGTTTGTAGTCACCCCACTGGCAAATATAAATACCTTAACGCCATCACTCGTCCAGATAGATGCTCTGTTCCCTCACATACAGGATTTCACACCCAATCTGTCTGCATGTAACATCTTTTCCAAAAATAGATCTTGTGAAAGCCTTCCATCAGATTCCGGTCCATCCTGCTGAAGTTCACAAAATTGCTGTAATAACCCATTTTTGACTTTTTGAATTTTTACGTACCCCATTCAGCCTTCGTAACGCTGCCCAGTCTATTCAACGATTCATCGATTTAATTCTTCCCGATTTCCCTTCGTCGTCTCCTACATCGATGACTTACTCATCGCTAGCTCCTCTCCGGAAGAGCATCTCTCTTACCTCCGCCAAGTGTTCACTAGGATAGTTGAATGGCATACGTGTCAATACATTGAAATGTGTGTTTGGTGTATCTTAACTAACCTTCCTCGTTCACACTATCTCTTCCAAGGGTGTCCGTCCCCTCGACGAACGTGTTTCCGCTATCCGTTCTTTCCCTCTGTCGCAGAAGCAACGTCAGCTTCGTAGATTTCTGGGCATGGTGAACTTCTATCTCCGTTTCATTCCCTCCGCAGCAGACATTCTCTGTCCCCTCAACTCACTTCTTAAGCCAACTAGAAAAGGTTCCTCTGCTTCTTTCACTGTCGAATGAACCGACGAGGCCCGCCATGCCTTCACCTTCATCAAAGAACCCCTGGCTTTTTCCGTCCTCCTCGTTTTCCCTCAACCAACGCACCACCCGGATCCATACCTACGCCTCGGATTATGCAGTGGGTGCTGTCCTGCAGCAGTTTATAGA
>JABUQX010038353.1:22500-27500 GCA_015478945.1 Trachelipus rathkii
CATAGCGCTTCAAGTGATATATATTCAGAATAATAATTACTTGATGAAAAACTGACATTTAGAGAGCATGTTAACAACCTAGTTGGCAGACTGGCAACATTAACATGTATGTGCCTATAAATTATAAAAAAATACACTGCTACCCGACTTTCCATATTCTCTAAGAAGATATACTACACACTGACACCCAAAATCTACTATGCATTAGTATACTGTCTTCTTATCTACGGAATCACAAGTAACTCGGTAATCCATCCTGTAATTGTTGTTCAAAAGAGCTTTATTCGACTCATTAGTACTACAAGTGACTAACCAGCCATTGGAGGTCTAACTTAATTCGCAATTTTAGTATACTTTGGCACAGGTATCACACGGCTGAACCGTTGATATTATTTGTAAATGTGTGGTTTTATTATGCTTTGTGTTCACAATCGGTTTTATCGATGGTCGTGCCGGTGTATAAGGACAAAAAATATGGGTTCTTGAACCATAGGTGAAACGTTGCATGGTGAGATGATTTTTATTTAATTATACAGGCCTGCAAATTTAACTTTTAGAAAAAATTTTTCACTTAAAGGTGTTCATTATATTGGATTTGTTGTCCCGAATTCAATTATGACCAGTTTTATTCATCACTTAAAAGTTATTTTACAAAATTGATATAAAGTTTTGAAACGAAACAAAATTACAAACATTTAATAGGTAAAATTTATTTCTAACTTTTAAATAGGAATATAGAGTACAAAATGTGTAGCCAAAACAAGGCAAAAGCATACAAATATCATTTAAAATCGTTTCCTGTTTGGTCGATGAATCTTTTGAAACTTTTCCTCTTATGCTCGTTATGTGGATAGTCCTTCTTTAGTATCAAGCAGTGACAGGCTATCATGCTGACATTCCATCTTCCCTGATATCGTCTTTCCATTTTCTTTATATCTGGTGAAATCGTTTCACCGTTGCTTCTTTCACTCAGAGCTTCCTAGATTTGTCTGGTGAAGTAATCTCAGATGTGAATTTGTAATAAAATAATTTAACTTTAAATACTCATGTTGTAGCCTTATAGCTTTAAACGTCTAACCAATATTTTCAACAATATTTTGTTAATTAGAATATTTCTTGTTTCCAAGGAAGTTTATCACAACGTCTTTGTGAATGATTATCCAGTTGTTTTCTCTGTTTCTTTTCATCTTTGTTTCAAATTATTCTCACTCCAAACTTTCATTAAGTTTTCTAATTTTTGTCTTGTGTACCGACAAATACTCCTTCCTTTCGCTTACCTTCTAACAAATTAGGAAACTTGGTGCAAAGATATTTAAAGCACTCTCCATTTTTGGTAGTGCCTTCAGCCCTTCACATACTATTTCATCATTTCTAATTTTATGCGAAGTGGAGAAGCAAAACGATTTTTGGATGTACTAAGCTCTCTCTTTGTACATTTTTTTTATCTCAGGCTGTAGGGCCATTCTTTTTTAATATAATGTTGATTCCTACCATGGCTATCCCATTCACATAGGAAACACGGATGCTTTGTTGTAGTAGTAAAATGGAGAGTACCTTTAAATCGCCACATATGGTATAACCATGTTATTTATAAAGCAAGAACTCTAGAATTAGCGTCGAAAGATGCAAAAACTTTTGAAGTTAGATTAAATGGATACGAAAACGAAAATTTCGATAAAGTTGCGACGATTCGTTCTTCTTACTCCGATAATGATAAAAAACCTTTTGAGAATATAGATCAGGATCATTTGGCATTAGTTGGTGAGAATAAAAATTAGAAATCATGTTCATTTTATGGAAACATATCGCACGAAAGGTCTAGCTGTCCTGCTCGTGATTGTGTCCGTTATAAATGTCAAAAAGAGAGTTTTCTTTGGGTAATTTCCTCAAAAGGTTATGTAGGAATAGGAAAAAATGTTAACAAATTAATGCGTGTCCAAACTTAAAGAAAGTCTTTCACTGGTATACCAGGTTCTCTAAAGAGACCATCTATTGAAGTTTTGCTGAGCGGAAAAGTTGTGTGGAAGGTTTCATAAATATAGGAAGTTTTGCAAATTTTATTGATTAATTATGTATTGCAAAGTTATAAAATACCTATATAGGTATGAGCATGTCATAAGTTATTTTATATATATAATATATATATATTATATTAATATATATATATAGTATTAGTATATATATATATATATTATATATTATAGTATATATATTATATATATATATATTATTTATAATATATATATAATATACAATATTTTTATACAAGTTAATCACCACCGCTTGTACGGGTCAAGACCCTATTCTTTAAGGAAGGGTTGGTTGTTAAAATCAACAAAAATTCATAACTACCCGTCTAATTTAGGCAGATGCAGCACAAGACGCTGGGCTTTAAAATGAGGGAGATTAAATTGAGTAGAAACACAGATAATGGAAAGGAATTCCACAGAACAGAGGTGCAGGAAAGAAGGAAGCCCCGCAGCGAACTAGTCTGGATTTGCTAATATCAACACAAAACTCATGTGCGACACACAGCACCTTTTTTTAATACGTATGGACGTTTAAAGATTGGTGGCACGCGAAGTGGATAAGTTCCACGGAGCATCTTGCCTGCTACTTTTGCGTCCTATATGAAAGAGATGAAGCAATCTAACATCGAGCCGTCAAAGTATATGAGGTGTTCAAGTGAACTATGAAAGAAACAGGACTTAGTTTTATAAAGTCTTTTTTCTTTGACTCGACCCTATCAAAATGCTGGGTGAAAACCTTGAGCCCTCCCTCCAGATATTGAGAGCAGTTCTCAATACATATTATAGGCAGATGAGACCCTTGTTTAGCTGGAGTAGCTGTGAAGAGCAATAAAAAAAAGTTTCGCAGTCTAACAGAACTCCCAGTTCTTGATAGGCCGCCTTAGCCAACCATTGTGATGTGAGTTTTCCAATTGCATTTTTTTTGTTGTATGTTTAGGGCCTTCAGGAGAGACTGAGAGAACGTCGAAAGGATAGAAAGTTTAGAATGTCTTGGAGAGGAAAGATTTGTAGAAGTTGTGGTTTTTAAAGAATTGAATAATTTCACTAGGCTTGCAGGACGGACCCCACCCATCGAAATTCTTTATACTGATCAGCGTGAGTAATGGAATCGGAAAGATTAATACGCGATATGCAATTCTAGAAGTAAAAGGCAAGGTAAGCAGAAATTGAAATGAGTTGGAAGAGTGAAGGGTAAGAGCATTCGCATATGAGTGGATAGAGTTAGATGGCAGACGTAAATAGTATCATTATTGGAAAATTCAAGAATTAAAGTAGGAGATATAAGACAGAACCCTGAGGAATACCACTACACCACATTTGACAGAAAAAGAAGAAGTCGCCCCCTCAACAACAGCCGATATTGAGCGATTTGAAAGAAGCTAGATATCATGTAAAGCTCAAGAGAAGGAGGGAAATCCAAAGGATGATGCTTGGAGTTAGCAAGCTCGTACGCGCGCCATACCCGGTCAATGCTTTGGATATGTTCAAGCGCCACCCCGCAAGTCTCCCCGAATTTTTAATTGTGGAAATCCATAAATTGGTTAAGATTAGAAAAGTATATCACCCAGTATGACCTCAAGTCGCCGAAAGCCGTACTGGCGTCGGAAAGAGGGAATGAGGTTCCAGATGGTCTTAAGAAATGAGAGTTGAGAAGAGTTTCAAAGATCTATAGATAGAATACAGGTTAGAGTTATAGGGCGATAGTTAGAATGGTCAGAGCGGCTTCCCTTTTTCGGGATTAGTTGGACATATGCGCGCTTCCAACACTGAGGGAAAAGTGCTAGTTATTGCAGGCATAGAGTAATAAGTTGAACGAGTAGGAAGGAGCCTAACACGGAAGCACACTCTCTCAATTACTCGGGTGTTAGGAATGCCATCCGGCCTCACGCCTCCCTAACGGTCATAGAATTTCAGAGCCTGATTGCACCGATCATAATGCTTAACCAGGCAAAGGCATATAACACCTGAGAGAGAAGGAGGAGGAAGAGGAATGCCAGACTCGTCCAGGGTTGAGTTAGAGGAAAAAAGGTGGCCGAAGAGATTGGCCTTTTCAGTTGGAGAGTTAGCTACAGAACCATCAGATGGAATAAGAGGAGGAAAGGTAGATTTACAAAAGTTGTTGGAGATGGTTTTTTGGTCTGGCAAGAGGCCAGAAAGATTTGTCAGTAGGAGAACCAAGTGAGGTTTAGCGCACTTTCGTTTGATGAAAGCCCGCTTTGCTCGTCGTTGAAGAGTATCCCTGCAATGAATTCTAGCTGAATGAAAATTAGAAGAGTAATGTGAAGGAGAACTAGAGAATTTTTTTCCACCCCCGATACGCTCCTGTTCTCTAGCCTGAATGGCCAGAGAACAATTACGATCGAACCATGGATTATGAGGAGAGAAAGATTTAGTCGAAGAAGGAATGAACCTGCTCATCCCATCAGCGATCACAGATAAATATTTTCACATCTCAGTGTCTCATGGACAAAGTTCAAAATTTAAAGTTTGAGATAGTTCATGAAACACAAATGACAATTCAAATTGCTTCAAAATCATCCACGGACATCAATGTTACCGACGTTATGAATGTGATTTTACATTCAAGCATTCACTATAATGATCAACTGACAAGTACGTCGAAGAGAAACATATTTTCCCTACATACACTTGTATGAAAGCTTCTTGATCTTTCACAGTTAGCAAAGACTTACCTTGACTGTCCGACTTCAAGTATTGTCTGTGAGCTTCTCTTTTGTGATTCTTATCTGATGTATGAGGAAAAACGTAGCAGATTATATGTTGAGAGTTGAAAATTTATTAATTTTAAATATAATCTTTCAGTAGTTGATTTCAAATATTGATTGTATTTATAAACTGTACCTTTATAAATTAAAATAGTTTCTCCTTTATAGGGCCGAGGTTAAAGAAAGAGGTTAATGGGGTGCGTGCATAAGAGTGGGACTTCGTCACGCATCTTGGAAACAGAAA
>JABUQX010038353.1:30000-42500 GCA_015478945.1 Trachelipus rathkii
GACCATCTGGAATCTCATTCCCTTCTTTCCGATCGCCAATACGGCTTTCGACGCTTGAGGTCTACTGGTGATATATTTTCCTATTTAATAGATTTATGGTTTTCCGCTCTTAGGAACTACGGGGAGACTTGCGTGGTGGCGCTTGACATATCCAAAGCATTTGACCGGGTATGGCACGCGTCACTGCTCTCCAAGCTCCCCTCCTTTGGGTTTCCTTCTTCTCTTTGCTTACTTATGTCTAGCTTTCTTTCAAATCGCTCAATATCGGCTGTTGTTGATGGGGTGACTACTTCTTCTTTTTCTGTCAATAGTGGTGTTCCTAAGGGTTCTGTATTATCTCCTACTTTATTCCTGCTTTTCATTAATGATCTTCTCACCTGCACATCTAACTCTATCCACTCATATGCTGATGACTCGACCCTTCATTTGTCAACCCATTTCAACTCTGCTTTCTCTTTTACTTCTAGAATTGCCTCTCGTCTTAATCTTTTTGGATTCTATTCTTGCTGATCTGGATAGAATTTCCGGTTGGGGTCGTCTCAACCTTGTGAAATTTAATTCTTTAAAAACCCAACTTCTACAAATCTCCCTCTCTAAGACACCTAACTTTCCTATCTCTTTCGACGGTTTTCTCGTCTCTCCTTTGACAATATAAACATCCTTGGCCTTAACATAAACAAAAAAAATGTCTTGAAAACCTCACATCACAACGGTTGCTAGGGCGGCATCAAAGAAACTGGGAGTTCTGTTTAGACTGCGAGACTTTTTTCCTCTTCTCAGTTACTCCAGCTATACAAGGGCCTCATCCGCCCTTGTATGGAATACTTCTCTCATATCTCATGCACCCGGCTTTTGGATAGGGTCGAGTCAAAGGCCAAAAGGTTTATAAACTGTCCTGTACTTTCTAGTTCACTTGACCCTCTATCTTTGCGGCGCGATGCTGGTGCTTTATCTCTTTTCTATAGGTATCGTAGCGGCAAGTGCTACAGGAAACCTTCCACTCGCGTACCACCAGCTTTACGACGTCCTCGTAGCACAAGGGGTGCTGTGTCGGCATATTAGTTTTGTGTTGATATTAGCAAACTCCAAGACTAGTTTAATGTTGTGTATACCTTCCTTTCCAACCACCTACGGTTTTATATGGAATTCTTTTCCATCTTCTTGTTTTTCCTACTGAATTTAATCTCCCTCCATTTTAAAAAGCCTGCGGTCTTATTTCTCATCTGCGAAATTTGCATTATATGAAGTTTTGAGGCGTACAACACCCCCTTTGAATAGGGTTCTGCCCGTGAGCGGCGGTGACAACTGTAAAAAAAATAAAAATAAAAATAAAAGGTTTTAATAAAGAAATCATTAAGCTAGCTGAAATCCCACAATAATGGCATCTTCTACGACGGTGAACCACTTCTAGATGCATTTAAATAGTATAACCGAGGGAGCTTGCTCGGCTGCCAGTAGTGGGAAAGATCACCAGAAGTGAGAAGCCGCCTTATCAGCAACCCCTGGCAACAGCACTAATAGTGACGATGGTGGCTTTTCCAGCAAATAAACCTACTGAAGATGAATTATGATTTGGATATGGTTAGACTTTGATAAGTTTCATGGGCCGAAATTGATGAACATCTCAATTTCACCATTCAAAGAAATTCACACCGGGAAACATTTCGAAATCACCAGCATTGTCACTTATCAAGGGAGCAAAGATAATTCAAATTTTGCAATCTGTGAAAGAGAAATGAGGTTCTACGAAAACATGGAGGTGCTTCCTACGAAGAGAATCCTTTCATGTCGTGGCATGAAAATGGGCCCATTATTATCAGTGCTTGCATGCAAATAATTATCAGCCCCTCCCTCATCAGTCGACAGCGAGCGCTATTTTTAGTGTAGGGGGAATGTAAACACTCCAAAAGGAACAGGCTCTCGCCAGATTTACTAGTGAAAGCTAATGTTTTTGCATCACAATTTGAGATTTTTGAATTTGAGTATGGAATGATATCTATCTTTATCTTAAAGGGATATTTTAATTTTAAATTATTTTTTTTGTTTTCCATTTTGTTGGGGGGATCTAAAGGGTTTTTTTTAAAGTAGAGTTTTTATTTTGGTCTTTTCAGCTGATTAATTGAGGTATTCGTCTTTCATTATTTTTTATTCTTTATATTATTTTTTAACTGGTTAAAGAATCTTCTTGTAAATTGTAATTATGTTAAAACATAAAAGCCTTAGTAGCTAAGCTTTTTAATACTTACTGGAAAATGGAAATATGGAATATTTTTGAAATAAACACAAACATTAAAAAAGTTTTTAATATTATATTGCATTTATTATTCCTTAAGATACTATTTAATTTTATAAAATAAATATACTTTTGCAACACCAAATATGAAATAAATGACTAAGTATTTGTTGTACAGGGAATAAATCCTGTGCCTTAGTAGTACACAAATGTTCTATGTTATTACTGTGTATTTATTATATAATTAAAGTATCGTTTCGGTATCGGTATCGGCACCTAAAAAAAAATAAGTAGAGTATCGTATCGGTATCGGCCTCTTTTCTGGTATCGGTACATCCCTTAATATAATATATTATATATATATTATATATATATATATACTATATATATATATATATATTATATATATATATATATATATAATATTATATATATATATTATATATATATATTATTTATATAATATATATATATATATCTATATATAAAATATATATATATAAATATATATATATAATATATATATTATAATATATATTATTATATATATATTATATATATATATATATTATATATATATATATATTTATATATATATAATACTATATAAAATATTATAATATATATATATTATATATATATTATATATATATATATATATATATATATTTAATATATATATTAATAATATATATTATATTTATATATTTATATTATTATTATTAATTATATATATACTATATTATTATTATATATATATATATATATATTATATCTATAAATAATAATATTTAAAATTATATAATAATCATAATAATAATTAATAATAATAATGAATAATAATAATTTATAATCATAGATAATATATTAATAATATATAATAATATAATAATTTAATAATAATAATAATAATAATAATAATAATAATAATAATAATAATAATAATAAAACGCGCAACCAACGGTGAAAAAGAGAAAGAAAATATAAAGGAAATAAGTGCAACAAAAATAATAAAATTATATATGGCTATTTTTGGTCGATTGAGGCCATCTCACTAACCAGAGGGTATGTTTTCCTCCCTTAAGTCTTATTTAGGGGTCTTAGATCCCAAAATTTGGGGCAGCAAATCACAATTTGGGGTTCGAAACCACATTTACCATCGGTTTATGCGTTTTGGTGCAATTTCATTCGTTTTTCTAAAGAGAAAACTTCTGACCACATGGTATATTTAGCCGCTGAGTCAAATTTGTGTTTCGTAGATCCAGAAATTTGAGGCTGCGAGGATTATTTTGGGGTAACGACCCTAAGTATAAATCGTTTTAATCATTCCGAATAGAAATTTCACTCGTTGTAATAAGAGGAATTCGATATTTGACAGCGATTAATGAATGGGATGCAGTTTATATACGTATGTGTTTTTATACGCACGGGATTAATGAGAAGCCTCTGTAAAGAAAGGGAGGAGAATATATTGTTAGAAAAGCGGCTAGAACAGGGTTGATTAATATACATGATACTGCCTTTGGAGCCTCTGATATTGCCTCGTGACTCCTTAAAATGACATATAACTGATGTCTCTGATGAAATATTTGATAATGTTAAACGGAAAATAAGGCGTAGGATAACGGGTCAAGGCAAAGGTCGTAAGAAAATGTGCATAAAGAAAAAGCTTAAGGTAAAAAGACCACTAAAGGAAAAACGTATTGATGTCTTTGCTATTTAATTACTAACTGGAATCTTTTTCATAAATACTTTTAAATAGTAACACCAGGTATCTGAAAAGATAAGAAACGGATAATTAAAATTCCGCTCATTATTCTTTCAGTGATCGTACCTGCAAGATGCTTTCCTTTCATCCTTCTAGTCCAGACTGTTAAAAGAGTGAGTTGGTCCTCATTTTAATGAATTCTACACGGATTAGTGTAATTGAGACCAATTTCATCAGTATTAACCCTATTCATTCAATTACCTACACCGATGTACCTTTAGAATTCAATATTCCTGGAACCTCTTATCAATACCTCGATAAATCCAATGTGTTCTTATTTTTAAAAAATAAAATTGACGAAATACGATGATTCAAACCTTCCTTCATCTGAAGACCACATAGTGTACACGGAATTAAGTTTCCTGTATACATGTTTTAGCCAACTTGAAGTGTATCTCAATGAAACATCACTAGGAGCATCATCTGAAAATTATCCCTATTGAAGTTATATAGACCATTCTTAAAATATTCAAATGATGCTAATCAGCCTCATCTCCAATCATGTGATTTTATAGTTTCAAAGATGTTAACAATCACATTGATAAAGCTACTAAATCCACAGGTGACTCATGAATTTTATGGAAGTTTAATGGAGATACCTTCTCTCAAGAAAGACATATTCTTCCATCCCTAGATTCTAAAATTTGTTTAACTAGATCTAGTGCTCAATTTGTTCTTAAAATAAAAAGCAAACCTGCTGCTACTACTACTACTACATTTCTTGACCCTGTTTTCAAGTTGTTAGACGCCTACCTTTATGTGAGCAAAGGAATATATTTACCTCAAAGACATTTAGAAATTGAAAAATCTCTATTGAACACTACAACAAAGTATCCTATAAAAGGGATTGAAACCAAGTTATTTAATTTCACACAGAGATTATCAAGTATCAATATTCCGAACATTGTGAATGGAAATTTACCTCAGAAAGTAATAATAGGAATCGTTGAATATGAAGCGTACTCTGGAAATTATAGAAAGTCATCGTTACTATGAAATGTTGTATAAAGGCTCCTAGCCTCTTTGCTCAAGACCCCTTTACCATTTAATAGCCAATGCTGTTTCATGCAACGATAGTGGCATAGGTATCGATTTCGAAGCAGAGAAAAGTAATTTACATGCATATGATCTCACAGCGGATATTTCAGCTTGTAAAGCAAATTATTTAAACATTTTAAGAAAGGAAACATTAGGGTTAAGCCTCACCTTTGGTGAGAGTTTGCAATCTCCATTCACAGTCTTGGTTTATTTGGAGCATCCTCAGCTCATCGAGATTGACAGATTGATAATATGATATTGATTTATTAAAGATGAATGGAGAAGAAATTAAAACTGAGTTTATAAATAAACCAACATTTTTCAAAGTCTTCGAAATTAATGAAATCGGGTCAGTGAAACTGGAAAGGATACTGGTTTTGCTGGGAGGGTCCAATTATTGCTTCGGACTGAGCCCAATTTCCTCCCCCCTAAAAAAAGACATAAAATTCGTAATTTTCAGCCGATTTTGACCATATCAACACCAAACTGTAGCTTTTTTATCTCTAAAATGTCGTATTCGAGTGTTTTTCTGTGTCTTTAGTCATTGTTTTGGTATTTTCAATTTTTGAACTATGTTTTTGACATTTGTTAAAACTCCTCCTAAACTATTTTTCGAAATGACTTCAAACTTGAAAAATACAAAGATTGGACTATTATATAAAAAGTATATCAACGGAATTTTTATATTTGACCCCATTTCTGAGCATTGGTCGATTTTAAAAACCTACTATTTTTGGGTTTTCAAATTAAAAAATTGTGATATTTTTTTCTGTTTACTCAAACTGCATAAAATTTTCAGGACATTTGTAGTCAGGGGAGATACACATTTCTTAGATAATTTATTTGTATATGCAGTTTTGGGGTTTTTCTTTGAAGAAACTTTCAAAAAAAATTTTTGGGAAATTTTTAAAAAAATTTCTTTTGAGTATACCAAAAAATTATTTAAGTAAAAAAGGTCTATCTCGCCCCTACTATACAAGCACATAAAATTCAATGTTGATCGGAAAGTAGGAAAAAATATATATCAATATTTCACTTTTTTCAAAAATTTAATCATTCGATTATCTCATTTCTTATAGTTGTTATTATAAAATTGATCAAACGCTCTTTTGAACGTTCAAGATCTTGAGCAAATAAAATGCGTATCTTCGTTGAAATTTTTAGATGAATATTGACAGGAATTTCCAGTTTAGATCGTGTCACATTGACGATAAATGTTTTATACATTTTTTGTTTCTGTAGTTTGATATATATGTTCATCCAGTATAGGAATCATATTAGTATACTTTAATGCTATATCAAAATATATAGTTTCATGTCCTTTCACTGCGGCCGATGCACGCATCCTATGACCATGTACGTTATCACATACACATACATACAATAGGCATTTTATCAGGATCACGAGTTGCACAAGGATACCGTGAATAGAAACCTGATGTGTGACTATAACATGCACAACACGATTTTAAAATAAACCGACATTTTTGAATGTAGGCTATAATCCTCCATAACTGTACCTTAGATTGTACTACAAACAATGTTAATGTGAAAAGGATTGTTAGAATTCCAACATTCAAACATAATTCTAACAGCTAACATTCATCTACAATGACCTGTGTCCAAATACCATGATAATCTTGATGTCATATTGACATCATGAATTTTCAGGAAACAAATATTAAACTTTAACTTTTCAGTTTCTATATTATATATGTATCTTCTATATAAATTATAATTTTTAATATATATATATTATATATATATATATATATATATATATATATATATATATAATATTATTTATAAATATATATATATTAATTAACAAATATTCGATTTCATTTGGATTGTAATATATATATATTATATTAAATAATTATATTAATATATAATTATTTAATTATATATATATATATATATATTATATTAATATATAAATTTTATAATATATATATATTATATATATATAATACGTTGTATGTATTTACTTTCGAATTAATATAAAAGTGAATTTAAAAATATATTTGTTAATATTATATATTATTATTTATTAATTTATATATTAATTAAATGATATTTATTATATATATATATATATATGGTCAGACCTCTTAGAAGAGCCACAATCCATATCTCAAAAACTACAACAGCAACCAGGAAAAGGAATACATTGCTCGAATGCTGGTAAAATTAGTAAAAGAATGTAAAAAAAAAATAAAAAATAATAAATAAATATTATATCTCAAAAACTACAATAGTACAGTGAAAAGGGAATACATTTTTGGAATCCTGGAAAATTTTGGGATAGGAAAATGTAAAAAAAATAAAATAAAAAAAATTATTGTTAATGATTATTAGTAATATGATTAGAGAGCTATTTAGAACTTTATTGGTTACTCGTTAAATAAATAGACTTTCTATTAAATTTTGCTTTATTAACTAAAGAATACCCCAAGGAAATACCGCACCGGCAGGAGTCGGGGTCTTCCGGCCTTCCGGGGAATACGGGGTAGGACTAATTCCCACCTTCCGGAGGGTCTCCGGAACCCCCGCTCTTTGATATTTGGGTGTCGCGGGGTTCCTCCCTCGGGGTATGAAACGTCCCCCCCTGTGTTCCCGTCGGCTCGACCCCGAAATTTGGCCGTGTAATACCTTAACATTAATTATATATATTATATATCTATGTCCCAGCACTCCCACAAAAGAAATAGCCAATTTTATGTTTAATTTTTGTTTTTGTTTTTTTTTTTATAATTTTCTAAACCAAAATTTTCAAGGATTCCAAAAATTTATTTCATTTCCCTGTAGCTTTGTAGTTTTCGGGATATGTTTTTTTTTTTTTTTTTTTTTTTTTATTTTTTTTTTTACAGTTTCCGCGGTAAAATTTTTTGCCAGGATTCCAGCAAATCATTCCTTTGTCCCCGTAGCTGCTTATTTTTTCCTAAAGTAGGTAATATGTTTCCTATAATATAAATATTATATATATATGATATTATATATATATATATATATATATTATTATTATATATAATATAATATATAATATATTATATTAAATATATATATATATATATATATATATATAGAAATAATTATTATATATATATATATCATATATAGATATACAAGAGTTCAGGCATGTAACTAGAAAACTATTACATCTACAGGTAATAAATAACATTTTCATTACATGAAGTATATTATAGAAATAAACTTAAATAAAAAATTAATTTCTATTCACTAGTAAAATTAAAACTCCTTAAAATTAGAAAAAAATCTTAGACCTGAAATCAGTGAAGCTCTGATTGACCTTAACTGCATTAGTCCGAGAGCAAAATGTTTGCCTAATACCATTTTTTTACGCTTTGGAGAAATATACACAAGTGTGCTAAAACCTAGGTTGGTTCTCTATGACAATTTATTGGCCTCTTGCCAAAAACACTCAAAAACTTCTGTAAATCTTCCTTTCCTCCTTATACCTCATAGTCATTACTGTTCAAACAGTAAAAACTGAAAGGCCAATCCTCGGCCTCCTATTTTCTCAACTAACCCTGGACGATTCTGGGCATTCCTCTCTCATCCTTCTCCTTCAGGATGTTCCTATTGCCTTTTTGCCTTCTGTGATTACGTTATCGAGTGCATTGGGCTCCTGAAACTATGAACGTTAGGAAGGCGAGGGGCCCGGATGATATTCCTCCCAGAGTTTAGACGGCAGGGTGCTTCCGTGCTGTTCACTTGCCCTCGTTCAACTATATTCTTGATGGTCTCAATACTAACCACTTTCCGATCAGGTTGGAAACACGCACATGCTCCAACCTATTCGAAAAAGGAAAGCCGCTTGATCCTTCTAATAATGAGCCTTTAGCTCTCACTTGTATTCTATTAAATTCTTTAAAACCTCTCAACTCTCATTCTTAGTCATCTGGAATCGTCATGACTTTTTTCAATCGTCCGTATGGCCTTTCGCGTTTGAAGTCTACTGCGATTAACTTTCCATCTTACTGAATTTCTATTGGCTTTTCCGCCCTATGAACTACGGACAGACTTGCGTGGTGGCGCTTGACATATGCAAAACATTTGACCGGGTATGGCACCTCTCTCGCTCTTCTAAGCTCCCCCTCCTTCTCTCTCTCTCTGCTTACTTATGTCTAACTTTTTTCAAATCACTCAATATCGGCTGTTGTTTGATGGGGCGACTTCTTCTTTTTCTGTCAATAGTGGTGTTCCTCAGGGTCTGATCTATCTCCTACTTCATATTCCTAACTTTTACATTAATGATTCTTCTACCTGCACATCTACTCATCCACTCATATGCGAACTCGACCTTTCATCCTAACCCTATTTCAATTCTGCTCTCCCTTTTACTTCTAGAATTGCCTCGTCTTAATCTTTCCGACTATTCTCGCTGATCTTGCATAGAATTTCGGTGGGTCGTTCAACCTTGTTTAAAATCAATTTTTAAAACCCACTTCTACAAAATCTCCTCTCTAAGACACTTCTAACTTTCCTATCTCTGTTGACGGTCTCTCGTCTCTCCCTTGTTGACAATATATAAACTCATTGGCCGTAACCATCAACAAAAAATGTCTGTGTTTGGAAACACTCATCACACGGATTGCTAGGCGCCTCAAAGAAAATTGGGAGGTTCTGTTTTGACTGCGAGACTTTTTCCTCCTCTGATTTACTCCAAGCAATCACAAGGGCCATCCGCCCTGTATGGAGTACTGCTCTCATATCAGGGAGGGCTCTGGTTTCACCGGGCTTTTGGATAAGGTCGAGTAAAAGGCCAAAAGGCTTTTAAACTGTTCGGCACTTTCCAGTTCACTTGACCCTCTCTATCTTTGCGGCGCGATATTGGTGATTTATCTCTTTTCTATAGGTACCGCCGCGGCAGATGCTCGAGGGAACTTATCACTCGCGTGCAACCACCTTTACGTCGCCCTCGTAGCACAAGGGGTGCTGTGTCAGCCCATGAGTTTTGTGTTGATATTGGTAACCCCAGGCTAGTTCGCTGCGGTGCTTCCTTCTTTCCTGCCACCTCTGTTCTGTGGAATTCTCTTCCATCTTCTGTGTTTCCAGCTGAATTTAATCTTCCCCACTTCAAAGCCTGCGTCTATGCTCATATGACTAATTTGAGTTAGCTGTTGACTTCTGAGGTGTTCAATACCCCCTCCTTCAATAGAGCTCTGCCCGTGAGTGGTGGTGATAACTGTGAAAAAAAAACAAAACAATATACTAAATGAACATCCACCAGAAATGGCATCTGAATTTGACTCTCTTCCTCTTACAGTCTGATCATCTTTTTCCAAGGTAAGATATGGCCATCACCCAAACCTGCAATATTACAAATACAGATTTAAACTCAATCACACCATGTCAAATATCTGCACAAAATGCAACCAGGCCCCGGAGACTGTGTCTCACTTCTTCCTAGATGCCAACTATCTCGTCCCAGAGCAATCGGGACATTACAAATCCAAGCGAACTTTGGAGGAGGCCTACTGCGGCGGCGGGGTATCTTCGTGAGATGTGGCCACTCTGAAGGGAGGGTGACCAGGGGTGAGAAAGTAAAGTAAGGTAAAGTATATAAATAAATAAATATATATATATATATATATAAATATCCATACTTTTAATGAATTAAATTTTTCGATAATTAATATATAATATATAATATTGTATAACATATTATTATTATATAATATATATATTATATATATATATATTATATATATATAATCCAGGTATAGCGTCGGGCGGGGTTTGCTCCACTCCCTTAAGAAAATAATTATTTTATGATTTTAAATTTTTATGTTGAAGATAAATAAATGATTTGACTTGATAAGGAAATAAATGTGAAGTGGATAATTAACCAGCTTATTGTGCATTTTTGGCTCATTGAATATTGCTGAGATTTCTTGCTGTGTTTCACTTAAAGTAATCATTCAAGCTCTAGATTCGGTGTAACTTAGATATGTAGTAGTTGGCAATTAAATTTTAACTACAGGGTTACACAAAATACCAGGAGTAGAATACAGCAGTCAGTGAATAAACAGGGAACTTCTGCGAATGATAAGAGCTTAAGACGTTATAGGGATTTTCATAAGGAATACTAATATTAAAACAAGAAACAGTATAAAGCTGTAAGTAAATAAGCCAAGGAAACTCTAACAAAGTATCTCCAAAACAGAAGGCAATACATCAAGGTTCCTGTTAATTCTAAATAGGATATAGATTCATCAAGTTAATAAATCACAAGAAGAGAAAATTGATTCAGGGACCTTTAAAATCGATATTACATAGTGAACTCCGAGAAGAGTTTCAAATTTAAGTTTTAAGTATAGTGTGAATGTTTGAGCGAGTTGGAGCTTGAGTATTGGGAGTGGCCTCAGGTTGCTGATCACGGTAAACGTGCAGCCTAATCGAGTGTGGGAATAGAAAAAAGTGGAGTGGTGAATAAGAGGGTCAGGACTAAGGAGAGTAAGAAGATAAGAGATATTATGGGCAAAGAGATTGATAGAGTGGTTTATGAAATGTGAATGGATAAATAGGATCTGTGAAAAAGGGAAGTGGGTTTAATGTTCGAAAAAAAGTCTGGAGTGTGCTACGGCGCGTTACAGAAACAAAGCTGAAAGGATAGAAGGAGATTGACTTTGGAAAATTTAAGGGTATGGATTTCGGGGGTAACGAGAGAGTAGGCGAGGGAAGGGGTAGAAATAGTTATTGAGAAGAGGTGTTGAGGATAAGGTAAGTGTGCAAATAGGTGAGTTCGAGAATAATGTGGGTTTAAGTGAAAATTTGGGGGAAATTGTGGGTTTATATAGCGGCGTATTTGCACACATTTAAATGGAGCAAGGAGTGGGAGAGAGAAAGATTTTGGAGTGATTGATGAATGTTTGGGAAGGAAAAAAATGAATAGAAATTTGTTTATTAGGAGATTTGAATGCAGCGAGTGGAAGAGAGAAGATGAGAGAATTATGAGGTCCATTTGAGGGTAGGGAAAGCGAATGTTAATGGGAAGAAAGTATGTTAAGTAATGTGTTGATAGAGATTCATAGTTAGGGAATACTTGGATTAGAAGAGTGAAAATCTAAGATACCATGGAAGAGTGAGGATAACGGGGGAGGGCAGTACTGGATAGT
The DNA here is from genome assembly GCA_015478945.1 of Trachelipus rathkii. Lineage (NCBI taxonomy): Eukaryota > Metazoa > Arthropoda > Malacostraca > Isopoda > Trachelipodidae > Trachelipus > Trachelipus rathkii. The sequence goes on from JABUQX010038353.1 coordinate 42,185, forward strand.
TGTGTATAAATAGTTAGGAATAGAGGCAGATTACTAGATGTAAATGTCATTCAGAAGGGCAGGTAGGGGGTTATCTGTATCACTATTTGTGGTGCTAGGTTGAAGTACCGGGGGAGCAGGTAACAGTTAGAGAAGAAAAAAAAAGGAAATAGAAGTCATAAAGGTGGAAAATTTAGATGAGACATTGTGTAAGAACGAGTTGAGGGTATGAGAGGATAGATGGAGGACGTGAGAGAGACGGAAATTAGGGATTGGAAGAAGAGTGGAAGAGATTTAAAGAGACAATTTGTGAAGAGCCAGAAGGATATTTGGTTAA
>JABUQX010038353.1:47500-69085 GCA_015478945.1 Trachelipus rathkii
CACACACACACCCATAGACACTTACGATCACCCATAGAACACTTACACTCACCCGCAAAGACACTTACACTCCCCCATAGACACTTACACCTACACCACACACAACACACAAGCCTCAACTTTGATCCTCAACTTTGATGCTCAGCTTTGATGATCATCTTTATGCCCAGCTTTGATGACTATCTTTACTGGAAAAAAAGGTAAGAAGAAGAGAAGAAGAGAAGAAAGGCAAGAAGAAGAAGAAGAGAAGAGAGAAGAGAGTAAGAAGAGAAGAAGAAGAAGAAGAAGAAGAAGAAGAAGTGTCTCATATGACGGAGCATATGAGCCAGAGCCGGGCCGATTTGTGATGGGGAGTCAGACTGGAATTCTGCTCCAGTCTACATATTGAGTCAAATGAGACTGTTTTATATATATATATATATATTATATATATATTTATATATTATAATATATAATATATATATATATAATATATTATATATATATATATATATTAAAATATATAATATATATTATATAAATTATACTATATATATATAATTATTATATAATATATAATAAATATATATAATAAAATATAATATTATATATATGTTCCAAAGAACATAGATTCGAATTCTTGGGTTTCGAACCCCAATGAGTTCGGACCCCTTTTGAGTGATCTCAGCTGGAAAAAAGAAAAATTACAGTAGTACAGGCAGGCAGAAAGAAAAGGAAGAAATAGAAGTTTCGTAAGATAAAACAAATGAATCATTGGAGTTATCGTAATCGGCACCGTGCAGGGTCGGTGCGGTGGCCGAATTAGTAAATATGTGCTTGTACCAAATCATTAGTGTGTTGTATAGACGTTTGTAGTGAATGTGAGAATATGAATAACAATATTTAATTACACTCAAAGATGTCTAGGGACACCAATTGAGATGAGGCAACCCCAAAATGTAGTTTTTACCCTTTTAAATGAAATTTTAAAAGGAATAAAGTAATAATACATAGACTTACGCCTATCACAGCCCCATAGTGCATAAATATTGTAGACAGCAGCCCTAGTTGACAATAGTATATAAAACTTACACAAGGACTTAAGTAGTTCTTGCTTACCATACACAATGGTATTACATAATGTGTACAACGAGATATTCAAGTCAAAAACTTGCAACTCGACTTGTTTAATGTATGTATATCAAGTCCTATATAAAGGTATGTGTATAGGTGTATGTAGGTGAATATGTATCTGGGTTTGAGTGGGCTTAGTTAGAGGTCGTATACACATAGTCATACATTTTTATTTCAAACTGCAGGCTAATGTTATTATAGAAAAGCTGTTTCATTACAAGGTTAAAGTTAAAGCTAGAGTTAAATTAAAAGTTGGAGATAAAGTTAAGTTAAAGTTAAATTTTCATGTCGAAGGATAGGATTTATATTATTAAATGACAAAATGTTTTTTTTGAAAACATTGTCTTTTGATGAAAACATTTTTGGTTTTCGAAAAACATTTTCTTTTGATGAAAAAACATTTGTATTTCTTGAAAAACATACCTTAAAAACATTTTTCTAGAAACCCGTTGTTACATACCTTAAAAACGATCTTCTAGAAACCCTAAAAGCCATAAAGCCAGTAAAACATACAGCAACAGCTCCAGGGCCCACCCCACCCCACCACTCATGTTTTACTGCCTTACTGACTTTACGCATACAATGCTATAATGTAAAAATATATGTACTACCTATTTTTCAGTTCAATCATATACATTTGTATTTCACATTACCCTTTTCTAAAACTTTTTAAAACAAACTTAGACTTAAATAAATATATTTTAATTTGTAACCCTTAAGAGATATTATATATATTATATATTATATATATTATATATTATATATATTATATATTATATATATATATATATATATATATATATATATATATATATACTTATATATATTAATATATATATATATAATATATATATATATATTATATATATAAACAGCTACACATTAACAAATTTCATACTTAACAACAGTAAAGTAAGTAACATAGCATACAAAGAACGTAACCTATTCTCACTTTTTCATGCATGTCTTTAACATATCAATTTAATTTACATTAACAAGTAATATTTAACAAAGATTTAGCGTATCCTAACCTAACTATTGTAATAACTAAAGAATAAGATGCACACGCCCACACACACCACACACACACACGACACACACGACACACACACACACACACACACACACACACACACACACACACACATACACACACACACACCACACACACACACAGAGAATAGTTAGCAACAGTAACCAAGTTTTCACATGTAATAAAGCTAAGCATAGCAATACCTTAAACTAGACTATAAGTACAACGGCAAACCTAACATACTTTAAGCACGAATAAACAGCTCAACATTAACAAATTTCCATACTTAAAAGCAGTAAAGTTAACTAACATAGCATACAAAAAGTAACCTATTCACACTTTCTTCAAGCATATCTTTAACATATCAATGTTAAATTTTACATTAAATAGTAATATTGTAACAAAGATTTAACGTATTCCTACCCTAACTATTGTAATGAACAAAGAATAAATGCCACACACACACACACACCCACAACACACACACACATACAGCACACACAAAACACACACACCTACACACAAACTACACACACACACAACATACACCACACACACACCAAACACACATTACGAATATATGTTAACGTAACAATGTTTTTTACATTAAAAGCAAATAGCAACACCTAGAACTAAGAATATAGCGCACAATAACAAAATATAACATACCTTACCCCGAATAAACTGTTTACATTAGCAAGTGCCATAGCTTAACACAGGTAAGAGCTTAACATCTACATACAAAACGTAAAAAAAAACCTAATTTCAAACTTTTTTTTTTTCAGCATATCTGGACATATCAAATGTTAATTTACGGATTAACATGGTAATATTAGGCAAAATTATCAAACCGCTGTCTAATTATCATACTGACATACGAATAAATGCTAACGTACCAAAGTTTTTTCGCAATAACATATTAGATATTAACAAAAAATCATTTTAGAACAGAGCCAACCTTCTACCACCGTATCAAATTCTAAAAGAAATACATAAAATAAGTTCGAGAAGAAAAGATAAGGCAAATATTACTGGAAACAAATCACAAGTCTAAGAGATAAGGGATATTTCAAACAATCACGGAAAGGTATAGGATATTTCACCCAATCACAGAGTAGGGCAAATATAGATAACGGATATGTCCAACATGGAAATAGAGCCAAAGTCTTACCACTGAGTATATTAATTATAATATATATATATATATTATATATATTATATATTACTATATATAATATATATATATATATATATATAATATATATGTAAACATAATAACAATAGGACGCCCCCTTATGTTAAAATACAAAGAAATCCAAAATGCATACATAATAAAATATATTAAAGAATACCATCTTCCACCGAGGAGATACCGGGGTTTCACCCTTGCTAAGATGAATGAATCGCCCTTCGGGATGATACCCCAAGGGGGATTCATTCATGCTGAGGGGCTGAAACCCCGGGGTATCTCTCGGTGGAAAAATTATTCTTTTATATATTTTATTATGTATGCTATTTGGATTTCTTTTATTTTACATGTGGGCCTATCCTATGATATATGTTACCATATATATAATATTATATATATATAATATATATATATATATATTATATATATATATAAATAATATATATATATATATATATATTATATATATAGATTATATATATATATAATTATATATATTTGTAATTGACGCTTTGGATGCTTAATTCGCATGTTGGACAATCCGTTCATCTATAATTGCCCTTACTCTGTGAATTGCTGAACATATGCCTATTACCTCTTGCCGTGATGGTTGATATCCTTAGTCTCTTAGACTTTGTGTTTGTTCCAAGTAATATTGCCTTAGTCTTTTCTCTCGAGCTATTTTATCTTATTCGTTTTAGATTTGAAGGCTTGGTAGAAGGTTGTGCTCTGTCTTTAAGAATGATTTTTTGTTAAATATTACTGAGTTAATGCGGAAAACTTTGGTACGTTAGCTTTCATCGTTAGTCTAGTATGATAAATTAGACAGGGTTATATCAAATCTTTGCTAAATATTACATGTTAATGTAAATTAACATTGATATGTCCCAGAATATGCTTGAAAGAAGTGGTGAATAGTTACGTTTGTATTGTAATGTAGCTCTTTACTGATGTTAAAGTATGGAACTTTGCAATTTAAACAGTTTATTTCATGGTTTAAGGTTGTTAATTTTTGTCGCTTGTATATATCTATAATTCTTAGTTCAGGGTGTTGCTATGTAGGCATTTATTAATGTAAAAAACTTGTTACGTTAACAATATATTGAATAGTGTGTGTGTGTGTTGTATGTGTGTGTGTGTATGTGTGTGTGTGTGTGTGGTGTGTTGTGTTGTGTATGTGATGTGTGTATTGTGTGGTTATGTTGTGTATTGTTTGCGCTTGTCCTGTGAATTATCTTAGTCGATTACGAATATTAGGTTAGATACGTTAAATCTTTGTTAAATAATACTTGTTTATGTAAAATTAACATTGGTATGTTAAAGAGCATGCATGAAAGTGTGAATGGTACGTTATCTGTATGCTATTTTGGTTACTTTACTGCTGTTAAGATTGGAATTTTGTAATGTTTGATGTTATTGATGCGGCTTAAAAGTATTTAGGATTTGCCGTTGTACATTATATTCTTGTTTCAGTTATTTTGCTTTTTAATTTTTTTGTTAGCTGTTATTAATTGTGGGAAAAACCTGGTACCCGTGTTTAAAAAATATTCCTCTGTGTGTGGTGTGTATGTATGATTATGTTGTGTGTGTGTGTGTGTGTGTGTTGTGTGTTGTGTGTGTGTGTGTGTGTGTGTGGTGTTGTGTGTGTCGTGTGTGTGGACTTTACAAGGTTTTATTCTTAGTTTATATACAACAGAGACCTCAAAACATAAAATCTTGTAATATTACCTAATTTAATTAAAATTAAACATTGATATGTAATAAATGCATTAAAAAATGTGAATATGTTACGTTTTTGTATTGCTATGTTTAGTCTTTTACTGTTGTTAGTGATGGAAATTTGTAATGTGTAGCGTTATATATATATTATATATTATATATATATATATATATATATTATATAATTATAATATATTATATATATATATATATATATATATTATAATATATGATATTTAGAAGGTTTATTATGAAATTTAAAGTGTTAAAATTAAAATATATTTTTAGTCTTAAGTTGTGTTTTAAAAAGTTTAGAAAAAAGTAGGTAAGTGAAAGTACATGTATATGTTGAACAAGAAAAATAGGTCTGACATTATTTTTGTATTAATAGTAGGTAGGTAAAGCAGTAAGCAGTAAAACATTAGGTGAGGTTGGGGTGGGGGATGTCCCCGGAGCCGGTTTGATCTGTAGTGTTTTACATTTCTTTATTGCCTTATATGGGTCCCTAAAAGCTAATTTTTCGTGGAAATTTTAAACTTTTTTCATAGAACAATGGTTTTTAAAAATGTTTTTTTCAAAAAAATAAAAGTTTTTTCGATCAAAAAAAAATGTTATTCGAAAGAACAAAAATGTGTTTCATCAAAACACAATGTTTTTCAAAAAAAAACATGGTTTTTTTAAATTATAAGAAATATTAAATCTTAATCGTGCAAAATGAAAATTTAACCTTAACTTTAACTTTATCTCCAACTTAAACTTTAACTCTAACTTTAACTCTTAACTTTTGTAATGAAACAGTTTTCTATAAATAAAATACTCAGTTTGAAATAAAATGTAAGACTATGTGTATACGACCTCTAACTAAACATACACATACACACATACACATATCACAATTTTGGATACCACATTACACATATCTTTATATATGGACTTGATATAGCAAACATTAAACAAGTCGAGTGCAAGTGTTGAGTGAAATATTCAGTTGTACAACATATGTATACCATTGTGTATGGCTAAGAGAGAACCACTTAAGTTCTCTGTGTTAAGTTTTATATATATTTGTACAACATAGGGCGGCTGCTACATATATTTATGCAACATGGGGCTGTTGATAGAGCGTAAGTCTATGTATTATTATCTTATATCCTTTTAAAATTTCATTTAAAAGGGTAAAAACCACATTTTGGGGTTCGGCTCCCATCTCAATTGGAGTCCCTAGACATCTTTGAGTGTAATGAAACTATGTTATTCATATTCTACATCACTAAAAAGACGTACTAAACACACTAATATATATGGTTGACAAGCACATATTTACAGATTCGCACCGCACCGACCCCTGCACCGGTTGCCGATACCGATAACTCAAATGATTCATTTGTTCTATCTACGAACTTCATTCCTTCCTTTATCGTTTTCTCTGCCCATGTACAAATCTGTAATTTTCCTTTTTTTCCAGCTGAGGATCCATTCAAAGGGGTCCTCGAACTCATTTTGGGTTACGAAACCCAAAAATTCGGAATCCTATGTTCTTTGAAAAATATATATATAATTATTATATAATATATCCTATAATATATATATATTATATATATAATATGATATATAATATATATATAGATATATATATATATATATATATTATATATATAATATATATATATATATATATATTTATATATATATTATATATATATATATAAACACGTCTCATTTGACTCAATATGTAACTGGAGGAGAATTCCAGTCTGACTCCGCAACTCACAAACTCCGGCTCCGGCTCTCGGACTATTTGCTCCCTCATATGAGACTTCTTCTTCTTCTATCTCTTCTTCTTCTTTTTCTTCTTCTTGCTTCTTCTTCTTTCTTCTCTGTCTTCTTCTTCTTACTCCTTTTTTCCCATTAACAAAGATGAGTCATCAAAGCTGAGGCATCTAAAGTGATGAGTCATCAAAGCTGAGGCATCAAAGTAGGCATCAAAATATTGAGGTGTTGTGTGATGAGTGTAGGTGTCTATGGCAGGATGTAAGTGTCTATGGGGTGTAGTGTAAGTGTCTAGGGTGAGCTGTAAGTGTCTATGGACCGGTGGGTGTACAGTGTCTATGGGTGTGTTGTGTGGATATGTGAGCAGGTATAAGTGTGGCATAGTGTGTAGGTGTAAGTGGTGTAGTTAGTATATGTGGAACTTTAATGGTCTATGGGTGGGTGTGGATGTGTGATATAGCCTATCGGACAGTGGTGCGTGTGTCGTTAAGTAGCCTAGCGGGTGTTGCGTGGTTGTGTGTGTACTATAAGTTCAGCCTAGCGTTGTGTGTGGTGTGTGTGTGTAGTGTGTGTGTGTTGTAGTGTGGTGTGTGTGTGTCGTGTAGGTGTAGGTGTGAGGGTAGGACAGTAACATACAGGGACTTAAGTTAGGGGCAGATACCTACATGACCTCATGTTAGGACAGTTCCTACAACAGGTACTGCGTCAGATACCTACATATGCTCGACTTAATCTCACTTAAGCCCTCACGAAACTTTTATGAAAGGTCAATTCAGGGCCTTGAACAGTATCAAGGCCAAATATCAAGGCCAAGACCGAAATATTAAGGCCAAAACATCAAAAAGGGGGCTACCGACCCTAAGGGGGTCAAGTCGTAGAAGGAACCATCTTAACAACTTCTAATACACACCAATCTATCCTCATACCTCAAAACATAGGAGTAGACTAATATTAGGTGTATTCTATGGACGTGGGACATGTCATTGCTAGGAATGCTAGAAAAGTTGGGTACTTAACTGGTTAGAAGAGCATCCTAACACCAGTTCTAATAATTATTCCAATCGACTACTAGCGTACTGATAACATAGGGTATCATTATATGGGGGGAGGCTGTCTAAGATGAGGACATGTCGTGTTAGAAGCTAGAAGAATCAGTTATGCAACTCATTTTCATTTTCATATTCTACACATTGGAATACATATATGTAGACACCTATTGTTTGTAATATGTGTAGGAGCCTGAGAATTCCATTCGGCACCGCAGACCACCAGCCTCCGGCTCCGCTCCATAATGGTCAGCCATAGTTTAACAATTAGCCATTCTATTTCATTTATTCTCTTCTATTCACTCTCACCATTTTTCAGCTTTCTAAGTCCATTTTTTAAACATTTTAATGGGGTTGGGGCCCCACCCCTTTACGTGAGCGGTGAAACATTGGAGTGCAACAATGTTGGCAACAATATAAAGAAGAGCATACCAAGTGTTGAAGAAGATACGATGACTCTAACACCTTTTGCTAAGATATGTCATTTTGTCTCATTATCATTGCCCCATACAATGACCCGCGCCTGGGGCCTGGGACATATGGCGTTCGGAAGAGTACTACGAATCTTATTTTTGAGACATTCTACCCCGGTTTGACACCCGTCATGATAGGTTTTTGACGAAGGGTACGCCATCTACAAAAAACGCATGTTGCTGCGTTCTAAAAACCGCAACGGCTGAAACGTCATGCTCGACAATAGCGGCATCAGACTTTCGGGTATTAACCTCGAAACATACTAAAACCATTAAAAATCGCGCTCATTAGCTCAAGAAACAAAATGTTAGAAAAGGGCAGGTAGGTTATACTCTAATACGTAACTCTCTTGTTAGGAGGTGATCGATTCCGTTTAATGTTAAACCACAGGAATCGATTCCATGCAGTGTCGCGAATATTATAATCGATACAAATATACGGGAATATTCAGGCAAAGATATTATCGCACTAGTAAGGCGTTAGAAAAGGGGGTGGGGGATTACTAACTCATAGAAGGAACCAACGTAGCACCTTCTAATGTATACCAATCAACTCCCCGTACCTTATAACCTAGGAGTAGACACCATACTTAGCCGATGTTCTATGCCGTAGACAAGTGTCTATGCTAGAAGGCTAGAAAGGGCGGTGGGAAAACTCATAAGGAAGCCACCTTAAGCCCTTCTAATATACACTAATCGACTCTCCGTACCCAATAACCTAGGGTAGACACTACGACCGGTGTATTCTACAATTAGGGCGACTTGCTAAAAAGCTAGAAAGGGGGTGGGTAAAACTCAGTAAGAAGGAAGCATCTAGCACCTTTAATAACACATCATCTAGCTCCCCGTACCCAATACTAGGGTACACACCTTAAGGACCGGTGTATTCTTACAATTAATAGGTCCATACGTTGCTAGAAGCTAGAACTATATAATTATATGATATAGAATAATAGAAATATATCAGGAATATAGAAATATAAAACACGTTACCTTTTCTCGGCCGGCTGGTGCCCTCTTGAAGACGCCGGGCTCGCCTTCTATTCAGTTTTCCGTTTGCGTTTTAGATAAAAGTCCACTTTCTATGACCTTTTCGCGGTTTGCGTGTAAATAACTCTTCAGTCAATAATGTCATGCTATACTACTATATATATATATATAATATATATAGATATATATAATATATATATATATGATATATATATATATATATACATATAATATATAATATATATATATATATATATAATATATATATATATTATATATATATAATATAATATTATATATCTATTATATATAATGATATATAAATAATATATATATATATATTATTAGGATTGAATACCCTGTGTTTAAATATTTATGTAACTCAAAACATTCTATATGATTTTCTTATTACGAATTACTATTATTTTTTAAACAAATTTAACTTATTTACAAAAATATACACAAGACGATTGAGCTTTCGTCTTACATCAGGTAAGACCTCCTCAGAATCTAAACAAAAGGAATATTTTTAATGAATACATAATAAAATTATTTAAAAAAAAAATTAGTTGGTTGTTTTTTTAACTATCTTTCTTCTTGAAGTTTCCCAAAATGCTAGAACACCAGAAAAGTATAATGAAACTCTGAATATCATCCAACTTCATGTCTCCAGGAATCCTATTGAAGTTTTGAATTATAAAATGAGTACTGACTCCAAAAATGTTTTTCCTTTTTTGGATAGATTGCAAAATAAAAATGGAGATCGACTCTATTTGATATTGATTTTATGGTTTTGTTGAGCCGAATGAGTGTTAAGCAGAATTAGTGTGTCATTAATTAATTGATTTATGTTATATGGTAGTCAATAGTTCACTTATGTAAACATCTGGCAATGCTTGAGACAGGGAATCTTGTAAATCATGGGCATATGTAATTTTGATTTTGGGGGCTGTAAAAGAACTTGTTGAAGGGGAATTATATATTAGTTTGAACAGCAAAGTGTTGAGGTGTTGTTAATTTGAAATCTAAAGTTAATATGAATAGGAAGAGTATGAATAACTGTTTGTACGGGAGGGTTAGTTACTTTATTAATAATGTATATTAAATCCTTGGTGATAAGCTGAATTTATTACATAAGAAGGGTATTTTAATTTTGGAAATGTAGAAAAAAGATATTTGTTTACTGTAGCATAATAGGAGAACAGATGTTAAAAGCACGAAGATAGAGAGATGTAAGAGTGGCTAATTTAGTGTTTAAAGTATGAGAAGGAAACCAATGAATGTAAGAAGAAGAAGCTGTAGGTATTCTGTAAACAGAGAATAAAAGATGTTTAGAGTCTTTCCAGGAAATTAAAGTGTCCAGAAACGGTAGAGAAGAATTTTGAGGTAATTCATATGTAAAGGAAATGGAAGAGTGAATGTTATTTATAAGATGTAGAATGTTGGTAAATATTATATTGTTAGACCAGAACAGAAAATGTGCACTAACATTAGCGTAGCCATGTGAATTAGAAGAAGAGTAGTGGATTATGTAGTTACTTGTTCAATAAGTCTATAAGGATTGCTAGAATAGGAGAGAAGGAGACCCATAGCGAGGCCCGAAATTTGTTTAAAGAAAAAAGGTGTGTCAAAGTTGAAAATAGCTGTACAAGAGTTGAAGAATTAGGTTTTTTTTTTTATAAAGAAAAGATAGTTCTAATGATATTATGTTCTGTAAATGTTTTTCTAAAAGATCAAGAGTAAAATGAACTGGAACAGAAGTAAAAAGAGAAGTAACATCGAAGCTAAGAAAAGAATGAGTAGAAGGATTTAAAGATTTGATGCGTTTGATGAAATTAGTAGTGTTAGAAAGATGGGAATTAGAAATTGTTCCTATTAGGGGTTTTAGTTGACACGAAAGCCAGGAAGATAACTTATAAGTAACACAATTAATATTGGATATGATAGGGCGTAATGGGTGGTTTTGTTTATGAATTTTAGGAAGGCCATAAAATTGAGCAAGATTGGTCATATATGATTTGTTGTTATTATGAATGGCGGGAAACTGTTGGCAAATTTGCTTTAGACTTTTATAAAATTCAATCTGCGAAATATTAAGAGGACTATTGTTGATTTTAATATACGTATTACTATCCAACAGAATATCTTTGCATTTAGAAATATAATTTTCATAATTGAGAATAACAATTTTATTAACTTTATCACTTTTTGTAATCACTATTTCTTTGTTTTTTCTTAAATCTGATAGTGCTTTGTAAAATTTCTTGTTTATTATGGATAACTAAATTACAAAAAGTGATAAAGGTAATAAAATTGTTATTCTCAATTATGAAGATTATATTTCTAAATGCAAAGATATTCTGTTGGATACTAATTCGTATATTAAAATCAACAATAGTCCTCATAATAATTCTCAGATTGAATTTAATAAAAGTCTAAAACAAATTTGCCAACAGTTTCCCGCCATTCATAATATCAACAAATCATATATGACCAATCTTGCTCAATTTTATGGCCTTCCTAAAATTCATAAACAAAACCACCCATTACGCCCTATCATATCCAATATTAATTGTGTTACTTATAAGTTATCTTCCTGGCTTTCGTGTCAACTAAAACCCCTAATAGGAACAATTTCTAATTCCCATCTTTCTAACACTACTAATTTCATCAAACGCATCAATCTTTAAATCCTTCTACTCATTCTTTTTCTTAGCTTCGATGTTACTTCTCTTTTTACTTCTGTTCCAGTTCATTTTACTCTTGATCTTTTAGAATAACAACTTTACTAGAACATAATATCAATCTAAACTATCCCTTTTCTTTTATAAAAAAAACAGATTTGTCTAACTCCTTTGATCACGCTATTTTCAAATTGACAACCTTTCTTTTAACAAATTTCGGGGCCTCGCTATAGGGTTCTCCTCTTTCTCTTGGCTTAGCAAATCTTTATGGAGATATAATTGAACATAACTACATAATTCACTATTACTATTCTTTCGAATTCTACATGGCTGCCGCTTATGAGATGACAGTTTCGGTTCTGTACTAACACAACCAATCTTAACAAACATTCTACATCTATAAATAACATTCACCCTTCCATTTCCTTTGCATGATGCAATTACCCAAAATTCCTCTACCGTTCTTGGACACTTTTAATTTCTGGAAAGACCTAAACATCTTTTATTCATTGTTTACAGAAACCTACACCTCTTCTTCTACATTCATTGTTTTCTTCCATACTTTTAACACTAAATTAGCCACTCTTACATCTCTCTATCTTCGTGCTTTTAACATCTGTCTATTAATTCTTGCTACAGAAACAAAAATCTTTTTTCACATTTTCAAAATTAAAAACGTTCCTTATGGTTCGAAAGGACAGTCATCAGAAGTCACATCAAATTATATTATAATAGTAACCCTCCCCGTACAAAAACAAATTTAATCAAGAACTATTCCAGTTATGTGCACAGCATACACATTCGAAAAATATTAGCAACATTAAATTAACAGCAAATGAGAAAGCTGCTTACGCCACAAAGTGATAAATGAATTTGCGATTTCTCCTCCCAAGAAAAGAAATTAGTATTTGTATAATCCAGTGTTTAATAAGAAAGAAGTAAAGTGTTTATTAAGGATGACCAACAAGGTATAAAACAATATAACGGATACAGACCACTGTTCAACGCAATAAATTATGACAAAAGCAATATCATAAAGAGTGGTTTAATGGGCAATTGTTGAATGTCAGAGATAAGGATGGTAAACTTTGAATGTTGAGCTATATCTAGGATAAGATGTGGTAGAAATAAAGATCTACTCTACTAGTGAAAATCAGGATGATTAGTTTTCTCAAATGCGACATCCAGGCATAAATATGCTGCCCTTAATTAATACCCTTGCAGTTATAGGACGTCCCACCAAGAGCCCGAGAGGCAAATAAAAATAAGTAACATGTAGAGAACCCGAATTATGAATGCGCCACTAAAGTTTTATTATTGTATTTCTGTAGGAAGTCAGGATTACCTAAAGGCAGATATATATTAAATTATTATTTTGTGCGAGAGATGCGTCGAGTGATCCGAGGAATACTGATCATTGGATGATAATAACAAAGTAAACATTCACCAAGTGCATAGGGTTCCTGTTTAGGGAGAACGTTGGATGATTGAGAGTGTATGGATTCAGAAAAACGTTCTTCTAATATATTACGTCCAAAACTACTAAAGTCAGATTTTTGAGAAAGAGTGAAAACGGAGTTCCAAAAAGAAAGAAAAGTAATTAATAAAGTTAAGGAATTAATATGCGCCCAAGACTTTACTATTTCTATGTTTGTTTTAGATAGTGAAATTAAATCTTGGGAGAAAGCTTGTTTTCCATTAAAGCAAGTTACCTCTTATTGTGTAAGGATCTGAGAAGAGTGTCGTTCGTTTAGGTAAGATAGAACTTAGCTCGAACCCGAAAAGTAACTCAAATGTGTATGTATAGACAGATTTTTGAGATAGAATACAAGTGGTGAGATAAGTAAGTAATTTAAGATAAGGAGTATCAGAAATAATGTATTATTTATTAGATAAAAATTATCGGATAGATAAAGACAAGGTTATTTTAAATCATATCGCTGTTTATAGTTTCAAAATAAATAAATTGATATAGATGGGTTAATGAAAGAATTCGATGCTTGGCAATGTCATGCAGCATGATCTGCTGTCAATGAATTAGTAAAGGACATGAAGAAATGGAAAGTGATTAAAAGCATCACGCACAACAACCACTTCATGAGGTTATCGTCCCGGTCCGATATATCGGTTCTATGTAGGCGAGTCTGAAAAGATGATTTTAAGATGAATTTATATGATGAGATTATGCTAAGGGATGTAAATAGGAGGTAATCTGAATAAGTGTATAAAATCAAGTTGAAGATTAAAGAGCTATAGTAGTTATGTGATATGTAAGGCTTTCAAATCCTTTCAAAGTTTATGGTACACTGAAAAACCAAATTCATTGATAGATTTCACTTAAGCTTTAAATAATTTATAATGAGTATAAGTGTCGTAATGATAAATAGAAGCAGAGAATCCGGATATAGTAAAATTAGTAGCGAAATTTGGAATGGTCCAGAAGGGAGCTGGTATGCAATAAATCGTTGGTGAATGTGTAAAGGGACAATCTTGAGTGCGCAGGGTCTTACATGAGGTATGTTTTTTAATCTAGTGTTAATATAAGTTAAATTATATAGGTTAGTTAAGAGACTATGTCTGGAATAAGAAGTATAATCTAAAGTTCAATGTGTATTCTAGAAAGTAATATTGAAAACAATCTTAGGGTCATGGTAGAGTGGTAGAAAAGAATATTAAAATACAAGTGCAAGATAAATGATACGTAAATTATAGAGTCTATCTGATTGCTATGAAGAGATAAAGGCTGATATAAATAGAAGATATAAAATAGATAAGTATGTTGAGAATCGGTTATGGTCTAATGTGAAGGATAAAGAATGAATGAAAGTCGTTGTGTTTGATAATAAGCGGATGTATAGTGAGAGAGTGAAGTTATGTAACGAACCGACATCCCACAACATAAATATGGAAAAAAAGTGGTATAAAATTTGAGTCGGATGAAAACGTATATTAGTCTGATAGAGTAGTGAGAAATGTTAATATAGGCCGAGGCGAGAAATAAGGTGCGTGATAGGAGAGATAAATAAGTCAGTAGTTTTAGTATTGGAGGGCAATGTTGTTATACCATCCTATGCGGCCAGGGAATTAAATACCTACTTTAACATTGATAACGATGTATACCACAGTGAAAGAGGTCCGTCGCATGTCCCTAATAATGAGTGTCTCTAGAGTGGATTTTCTAGTCTGGAATACACTCTTCACTTAATTAATTATGTACAAGGGGGCGGTCATAAGTATTGACTTTTACTATATTTACACGCTTATGATCTAATATTCATGACTACCTGCTTTTTCATTTACTCGATGCTTGGTAATACATGCTAAACAATATCACCCAATTCTATTTGTGTAGCATAAAAATAGAGAGAAGCTGTAAGGATATATATATAATTATAATATATTATATATATATATATGAATAAATATAATATATATTATAAATATTATAATAATAATATATAATATAATAATATATTATATATATTATAAATAAATATCATATATTATAATATATAATTAAATTATATATTAATATAATATTAATATTAATATATATATTAATATATATATATAATAATTAATAATAAATATTTATAAAATATATATATATTATAAATATATTATGATATATATAATATATATATATTATAGTATAATATTATATATATATAATATATATATAATATATATATAATTAATATATTAATAATAATATAATATATATATATATATAAAATATAATAATATATATATATATTATATATATAAATATATTATAATATAAATATATATATATTATATAATATTATATTATAATATATATAGATATATAAATAATATAAATAATACATAAAACATCTATGATAAAAAATTATAATATATAAAAAATTTAATCTTTCTAATATCATTATATAATATATAATATAATTAATATATAATATAATATATATTATATATAATTATATCGATTAATAATAAATAATATATATATAATTATATAAATATATATATAATATAATATATAATTATATATATATATAATAATATATATATAAAATAATATAAATTATATTATCTGTTTTCGACCTGTCCCAAATATTCTTTAACCGTTAATATTTTTTGGTATTGAAGTTAAAAGTGTCTTGCTATTATACCTATCATGTGCAATTCCCATAATATTTAAATCTCTTATGTAAAATTATTTTGTATGAGTCTGTAACTCCACAGATGGACGTTTTTATTCCATTTATCACTAATCTGATTCACAAATCGTTAAGATTATTAAAATAAACTTTCACTAAAATTGAGTCATACATTGTCGAATAGGGACGCAACTAATTATACATAAGATTGTAAGGGATTAAAATATTCACTCTGTTTATTTTTTTAACTATTTTTTTCATAAAGTTTCGTCTATGAAATTACTTTTATTCCACGAACTTCTTAAATAAAAAATTTATTAATTTTCTTTAAGCACTAAACTGTTAAAATATATATTATGTTTTGTATTTTTATATTAATTATTAAATCATATAATAATATATGTTGGACCCAGCCTACCACAGTGCCGCGAGGTGAGCACTTACCACAGAAAGTAGCGAAAGAGAACGTACCTATACCTAGTAGTCAAGCAGATAGCCAGCTCCCGCTGAGCGTTCCAGAAAATTTGATACTAAAACATCAACAAGACAGATGTGTAGTCTCGATCTTCTTCAGCTGCCTTAATCAAATAAATATATTAAAACATACTAAGCTATTTCGTCACCACTCAAGAAGAACGATTAAATCGATTGCCAGAATAACAATCTATGTGGAACTTAAGCACCGAACTACCCGATAGTCTATTCCAGACCCACGGATTAATCGTTTAGACCACTTGTTAACCCCACTAGTACATGACAAGATCGTGGCTCCAAATAAGTATCCCTGACCCTTCCCTGGCTGAGGCAGTTTTATTACTTGATCTATAATATGCTTATATATAATATATGTTATATATTAGCTAATATATTAAATAAAGATATCTAGAAAAGTTGATTAACGAGATCTGAGAAATCATGGCATCGTGTATCTACGTATGATAATGTAGCCAGTAGAAGTAAGTGGTTAAGTTTAGTTGAATTAGGTTAGGGGTCTGTAATATGGTCATTACATATATTCATATAATAATCAAATCCATGTGTTGAAATATAAAATCCTAATTCAAAAGTGTAAAATTCTCGTAACATGTATCAGAAAAGATCCCGCATTAAATTCGTAAGCGCTAAATTTAAAGAATCTTCTCTGCTTATTCGCGTGCCACCTCAATATAATAATATCCCTTGTAAATAGAGAAAGAGTTCCGCCATCTCACGCCATATACGCATACTTCAACGAACTGATAAATCCCTCTGTCAATCACCGAAATTATGGACCACACAAATTGGAGAATGGTTAATGTTCGACCATAGTGTTTTTGTAAATAATGTTTATCACTCTTATAAACTCCAACATTCACTATAAAACTTTTTAGCATTATAAGACTACGTGATTGAATTTATCTAATATGAATTGTTCACTTTTTCAGTATATCGTCAAACTAAGGAAACTGTTTCTCAAAAGATATTTTTGACATAAATTCAATTATTGTCATTAATTTAATACTTTTATAAGCCAAAGCTGAATATAAACAGATAAGGTGAAACAATAACGTGTTAATATGTTTTAGTATCAATAACATTTATGCAATACTCTAATAAATGTGTAGGCATCATGTCTCATAGTAAGTTTTGTCTGTGGTAAGGCACCTTCTTTTCATCTTTATAACGTAAAAAATATATAATTAAAAAACAACATATAAACTAATTAATATAAAATAAGTGGATAGATTATAAAATAGAATAATATTAATAATAATTAAAAAAAAGAGTTATGTAAAGTATATTATAAAGTTTAGTAGATTTAAAAAAAAAATAAAATAAAGAAAAGAGGATAAAATTTTAATCCACAACTCTAAAGATTTTAAGATATATTATGATTGTCGTCCCTACAGGACAAATATAATGACCAATTCGTGAATATAAATAAACTTAATAAACGTTTGTGAATCAGATTATATAACTGAAAACGTAGTAAATCAACTAACACTGTTGTGAACTAAATCATCATCAAATATAAATCAAAAGGAATAAAGAAAAAAAGGATAGATAGATAATTAGATAGATAATAATAGCAAGACTAAAAATAAAAATTGCACCCAAAAACCCCAAAAAATTAATCTGAAAATAATAAAATAATGGGGTCAAGAGTGAGAATAACAATAATAATTTAAATAAAAATATAATAATATATATATATGAATATTTATTATTAATAATATATTATATTAAATATATTATTAATATTAATATATAATATATATATATTATTATATATTAAAATATTATATATAATATAATAATATTAAATATATATTTATATTAATGATTATATAATATATATATATATATATAGTTATATAAATATAAAATATAATATATAGTATATTATATATTATATATATCTTATAATATAATATATAGATATATTATATATAAATATATATATATAATATATATATAATATATTAATATATATATATTAATATCTATTAAATAATATATATATATATATACATATATATATATATATTAATATATATATATATAATATATATATATAAATATATATAATATTATAAATATATATATATATATATGATATTAATATATATAGTATATATAATATATATTTATTATCATAAATTAATATATATAAATATTATATTTTAATATTAAATATAAATAAATATTAATATAGATATATATTATATAATTAATAATTAATATATAATATAATATATTAAATTATAATATATAATATATATATTAAAATAATATTAATAATAATATAATATAATATATAATATATTATATATATGAATATATTTAATATAATATAATATATATAAATATATTGATATAAAATATAGATATAATATATACATATATAATATAATATATTTATATATATTATATAATAACTCATTCATATCCTCCTCTTTGCCCTAACAAGATCCTGGTTGGTAAGTGCCTGCTAACAAGCATCTGGATAATATAAATAAGAAAAAGCATAAGTAGCAGAACTAATGTAACAGAATAACGTCTAAAAATGATATAAAAAGCCCTATACCCTTTTACCTCACTACCCCTCTATGTTAATCCAATATTAATAGTAAGCTCTAAATATTCTACAAATGAAGTAAAATCATACATCACCTAATAATATAAGTAGCATCATGGACCCACGACCCTCACTATCCTGATATAAATTCGTCAAAATGTAGTAAGGGCAATATCCCAAAGGCCCAGGTGTAACACTACAAACCATGTCACCCCATACAAAACCCCCCATTCTCTTACCTATCACGCTAACCTTATTATTTCATCTGCCTCGGTCCTAAACTCACTACTTTATCTCTCCTTCATGATACATATCGTTATCACCTGAGACTCTCTAATTACTCAAACTTTATCTCTCGGCTCCAGCCGCCGTCGTCCCAACACTTCTCTATCACTTTTATATTAACATCGCGACCTTAACCAACCTCTCAGACTTTCATTCATCCTTTCCATCAATAAGACCAAACTCATCTCAAACATTAACTTCATATTCCTCATTCACCCTTAATCTTCTATACCACACGAACCGCTAACTAAACGTTCATATTCCTCACGTTTAATATTAAATTCTTTATCACTAAATATAACCACCTAATGCCACACTAATAAATCAGTTCATTCACTGCACCATATACATTGAACTTTAGACTAATTAACCTTTACTTAATGTTCAACAGTTACCAAATTAGTCTCACTACACATACTAAAACACATAGGTAACTAATCATATACCTCATGTAAGACTCTAAGGCGATCACCAACAGATCATTTAGAATCCCTTTACATCACCAACATTTAATTAGACAGTAAAACAAATTAATGTGCCATTATCCGCATCCGTACTAATGTACAAATCTATAAAATTCCAGTCTGTGATAACTTATTCGATAATTTTCACATATCCTCATAAATATGTTCTAACTCAGAAAATTAATATATTCGTAATCGCGCACTCACTACTAAACAATACTCACACTTGTAATAGACTTGTCTCTATCTCACATACCATAACCTAATATACTTTCTATAATAATCTACGTTTACATTTCAGTACACCCTCTGTTACAATACCAACGCCAAAATCTCTCCACCTATATATAAATCCTCTCAAAACTCTCATTACAAGATTCGCCCCATACCACAAAACTAACAAATCATCCGCATTAACAATGATAATGAAGCATCCCTCCACTCCTCTCATTCTCCATCATTATCGAACAACCATTTCCTCCAATACCCATAACTCGTATTATTCTTTCCATATACCCATCCAATATACACATTGTATATTTAATATAAATTACCAAATATGAGACATAAATAACACAACCCTTCTCACTCCGCCTATATTAATTACCTATAACCACTAATTCATCCATAGACACCATATATCTAACTACTGCATTCACTATATATCGTCCATACAACATCTTTTTGAAATAATTCCATTCAAGAAGCCTACCCACTACTACAAAAGCACCAATCATATCACTTAAACCTTACCTAACTAAAGCCTTTCACCCTATTATACCACTATCATACGCCGTCTTCGTATACCATAATCCATAATTAAAAACCGATAATATAAACTAGTAACTTAATTATGCTATCTTACCCTTCATCACATATTATCTACTAAATCATTTTGTATTCAAAATATAGTAACAATTATATGATATACCACATACATTTACCTATCTATAAGCCCACTCTCTAAAACCACCTTGTATTCTTCACACAATCAGTAACCCTTTAAAAGTTCATATCCTACCACATCTTCGACCAAATATAATAACCTATAGCAAACATATACCTGCACCTATACTATAACACCAATAAACTTATTTCTACCTCATATATGATTCATACAGTTCCCCTTTTCTCACCTTATTATACCCTTATAATTACAAAGATGGATACTTACATACCCGCTTACCTCCAATGCTCTTAGCGAAACTATATATTAAAACCCAATTCACATAGAAACCTTATTACACAATAACTAACTTCCGAGAATCCAATCCAATCACATTACTCTTCTCTACCTGCATCTATATATATGCATTATTTCATCTAGTAAATCAAATTTTCATCTAACCTGTGCCAGATACCGTTCTTATAATCATATTTCTCACACCTAACCCTAATACCTCCTCACTTATAAAACAAATAATACTCTTCCCCATTGCCCAAGATTCCAAATACCTATCACCAATTACATAATTAGCATATACTATATTCTTATTATTAATCCTACACATCGCAGTTGCACATTAATCGCATAAATCGAGTAACAAATATAATAAATATATCTAAAACATTGATTTCAAAAACGATAATAAAGATTCATTACCCACCTTGTGCCGATG